>JANSTT010004238.1:0-30609 GCA_026745375.1 Platyura marginata
TGAGTATTAAGGGGCGTTACAAACTCCGTACCAAAGTTATAATACCCTTGATTAACATCATACAGGTATAAAAATTGATCTGTTGTCTGTTGTTTTAATGTTATGTTTTTTTTTTACTCACTTCCAATAATTGTATTTAACACAATTTTACTTTTAAGTAAAATATTTTCACATTTTTACATCCACGACAAATGAAACTACTGTTATTTCAAAACACAGTACCTACTAGAGGTGCTTGTGGTGTTGATTAAATTTTCTTTGATGTAGAGCATTTTCATTATCCAATTTATAACCTTTTATTGTTGTGTTTTGGAATTCTTTGATATAATAAATCACTCTTTTATGCTATGAAAAGTTAACGTTTACCACAATAATATTCACAGTCTTCCACAAAGGCAATCATTGTTTTGTATACTTAACAATAACTTGGAGTATTTCTTGGTTTTTTTAAATTTAATTTTAGATTCCTTTTTTTTTTAATTCTTAAAACTAATATTTTATCATGACACAAGTAATATTTAAAAAAAAAATTTTCTTGTAAATTCTTTTTGCATTTTTATTTTTACTATTTAAGTAAATAAATGGCATATTAAAGGATTGTTAAAAATTTTAATCGTTTCAATCTTCACTCAAAATGTATTTCATAACTCATTAAGTTTTTAAATTAATGATGTATACTTAAGTCGCAATTCTTTGAAAAATAAATGTTTTTTAAATTTGATTCGTTAAATAAAAGTGGACTAAATTGAGCAAAAGAATGTTTTTAATTGCTTGCCACAAATAACCTTACAATAAATTCCTTTACGATAAATTGCGTTGCGATAAATAGCACGGATCCTTCTACTATATTGGCTGCAGTAGTATTTGTTTATACAAATTTCGAAAACATTTTATTGCACAAAATCTTCTCAAATTTAAAAACTAGTGACCATTCATGGCATCCTCCCTTTTTAAAATATTATGATACAAATTGATTACGATTATTTGGCATTAAATAAAATAAAATATTTGAAATTCATCAATAATTTTACAGCCACGTGCCATACTCTACCACTTTCATAATGATGGCATCCAGGGGCGGCTCTCTCATATAGGCGAAAAACTCATCAGATGCTTTTTACAGATACAGATAAAAATGAAATGATCAGAAATGAAAAGATTTTTTATTTTACTCAATAAAAAATTTATTATGAAATACTCACGCGTGTTTCAGTTGACATTCTTTAACCATAGCGCAAAATTTTTTTTGTAACACAACTTTTTCAAAAAAATTTATTTGGCAAAAAATGCTGGAAATTTAAAATAATATAAAAATGCAAAGTTTCAAAACCATATCTTAGTATTAGGAAGGTTAAAATTGTGTCACTTTTGAAAAAACCTCCAAAAAACTGTCAAGATGTTCGCCCAATTTTTTTTCCATTTTCTTCCATCAGAATGACGTAAGTTTTATTTAATTTAAAATTATTGATTGTGGACACATTAACCTAAATAAAATTGATTTTTTTTAAAGCAATGTTCCAAAAACTTGTATTTACATAGGAAATAAAGCGGAGTCCAACGGACTCCGTTTTGCGCTTAAGCGCTAAGTTAAGCGCTTCATAAAAATTTGCCTAAGGCGCTCGGCTGGGAATAAAAATATTTGACCCGTCACTGATCACATCCAAATAACACATTGGTGTGGTCAAAAATATTATGCTATCTAATAAGTATGTTATTTAGTAAAAATAAGTCATAATTTTATATAATCATGTATGTATAGGTATTAATAGTGAACTATAATTATTGTTACGTTCTTATATACAAATATAATTGGATTATAATTATCCCTATTACGACAGATGGTTATAATAATATTTGACAAAACATATCGTACTATAGTACTCACATACAACATAATATATGTTTGTAGATATGTATGTATATATAATTAATTAATCGTCATTGAATAGAAATAAAATCAATATTGTCTAGATCTATATTCTAGAACGCATATATATTACCCTTAACTTGACAATAACTTGATGTAATTACTTTTGCATAGTATAGAGATGGTGGTGGTGGTGGAATGAGGATGGTGAGAATATTTTCATTGAAAGAAAAGATTATTTATTGTACCAAAAGATAAATGAAATCTTTATCTTTCCTTAAGAGTGATGATGCGACATTTTCCTCGAAAGCTTTCATTGAGACTAAATTAATGGTATTTCGTAAGCTTAAAGCAACAATGTGGGGTGTATGATGTATAATGTATAAATAATAAATAATGTTACTTCAGGTGACAGTGTACACATCCCTATAATATACATACCAACAATACCTTGTTGATCCACATACAATATTTAGTAAATTATGTAAACTTAGCAGATTAAATATTACATTATATCTTTACATACAGTTTGATTACACGCAATTAAATTAAAATTAAAACTAACAAATTGTTAAATTAGAACATTGTGTGTGTGCGTGTATATATATATATATTTTAGGGTTGCCATAATAAGAATTTAATATTATAAGCAGCGTATAATTTAATAATGTATAAACTACGTATACAATACATATATCTACATAAGTACATAGAAAATAATGAAAGACTAAAGACTAAGGACTAAAGACTATTTCGTATGTGAAACATAATTTGTACGTGTAGGTGTGTAACCACATCTCTATTGTTTCCATTATCAAGATATGAACTACGACAAGGTGCCCAAAGTCCCTAGATGATTATGTGTTAGACATCCAACATTACTGTATGATTTGTCATGCACAGAGACCAGGCAGACCAGGCCTAATAAACTACAATATATACTAATAAGCGATATCACCCTTTCATTATTATAATTTAATTGTAAAATCATATTGTTTCTTGTTCTGGCCCGTTTTAAAAATTAAACTAAAGTTTCTGTAGTGTTTCCGTATTGTTTCCATGATGTTAACTATTCCAAAAATCCTTAGTATATGTATAAAATTATGTTTCATTAAAGCGTTTATATTTATGACTAAATTTAGGTACCTTTCTGCCTCCAAATATTAACATCTTAACAAAAATGTGTAATTATTGTATCTTCTATACATTCATTAAATTATATTTAAATACGAAAAACATCTTGCTGTACATTTCCTTTGCATTTATCCTCCATCTGGGCTGTTTTAATATACGTGTTCCTGTCCACGTGTTGCAAATTGAATGTTTATTATATGATTAAAATTAGGTTTTGGTATATTGATTCAAAAACAGTGTCGTCTAATTTAATTTAATAACGCGAAAGCAAATTTGGAAATTAGAGTGGAAACCCTACATATGCGGCCTTATTTATAATTCAAAACACATTCTGGAATTATTTAATGTTGTCATACTCGACTATATATTTGACATTAAAGAATCAACAACAAATATGTCTTTAGGCTTTTTTTAATTTTAATAATAAATGGAATTTTGTGAGCTTATGATGATTGAAAACAGAAAGTCCAGTTAGATTTAATTAAACCGCAAATCTCTTATAGTAAACAAATGGTTTAGTTATATTTATGTAATGTAGAATGGAATGTGAGATTTTTATGGTAGTTTCTGTGAAAGAAAATAAGTTATTCTCAAATTTAGTACTGTTGGTAGTAGGCATTCTATTACATAAGACTTTTAAATTGGCCTGATTTGTTTTGTTTCACTTAAGCCTGATGCACACTGAGGCGGCGGCGGTAATATACGCGCACTAAAAGCGGTGGCGGTGGCGGTATAGTAGACATTGTTTCCATGGAAATGAATAATAAATACTTTTCATTAGTAAAATAATTTTTTTATTTTTCTGACATTGCAGTTCCATGGAAATCAATAAAGCACGGTACGCGGTAAAATAGAACATGCAGCGTTCACAAAATAGAACGCCACACTGGCCGCGCTACCGCGGCGGTCATACCATCCTAGTGTGCGATGACAAATACATCTTACTGTGTTCTGTTGTACCGCCACCGCCTCAGTGTGCGTCAGGCTTTAAGAAGTTTATACTTTAAATCTATAGATTTGAAATTTGAGTGATACGAGATAGCTGAGATAGGTATAGTGATAGTGTATAACGGCCTGAGGATGGAAGGAGTGAAAATTGCTATTCTGGATAATTGCTAGTCCTTATTCTAATTGGTGATTTTAATTTTTTTTTATATACGCATACGGTATAATGTGTATGTATTATATAATATATTCCAAATTTCAAATTCATAAAAATGAATTTATAACGATTTCAAGTAAATAAAGGGGGTGTAGTACTGGTATCGTATGTAAATATTGAATTAGTTTTTTCTTTAAAATTTTCTGTTTGTCATTGTTGAGCAATCGAAAGAAGAAAAAAAAACCAATGCAGCACTTTCATTTTTCACAAACGACAGACAAAAAGTTTTATGAATGAATAAAGAGTGCTACAAAATAAATAGTACATAAAAAAATATATATAGAAACTGGGTGAGTACACATTGTTACATAATGTATGAAGATAGATCGGTAAAGGTATAGGAGACCTTCTTCTAGCCCGCAGTCTGTATAACCATCCGAGGCACTTTGCAGTTATTTATCAACACCGTAGGACAGACATATACTGAATGGGAGAAAAGACAGCAAACATGTTGTAAATGGATGCTGCGAGAAAATATGAAAATAAAATATGAATGTAATCTTGAATTCTGTTTTCAGATTTGGGTACATATACACAAAGGATATAGTATTTTGGTGTATGGAAACGAATCGTTTCTGCAATTTGTTATAAGATTAGATTATTATTTGCCTACATATTTGTGAAGTCAAGTCAATATATCTTTCATTTTTGTAATATTAAATTTATATGATTTTGATTTAATATTCAGTAAGATTAAAATTTTGAATAGTACATAAATATTAATTAGGATTCTTTTTCGATAATCTCTGTGCGTTTGGATATGTTAAAAATATTTTTATTTTTTAAAGGATATAATTTTTTGCATCTCATAAACTATAGCGTCCGAACTGATTATATTTTTACCACATTTTATGACATATCATCTTTAAGAAAAACCTTAAAATCATCTACAATACATAAATTTAAAATGTATGCCCACATTACCCACCAACTTTAATTTCAATTAATGTTATTTTATTTTTTCAACAACAACAAAATATCATTTCGTCGTGTTTAAAGAAAATTCTTCCCTTTCAAATGAACGTTTGAAAATTTAAAAAATAAACCTTTCTTTGTCATAATAACGTCAAGCATTTAACTATGACAGGTGTGAGCTTAGCTTTATATGAAGTCAAGTATCGTATTATTCGCCCTTTATTTTCATTTTGCCCTTTTGTTTGCGTGGTGCCGCTTTCCTTTTATTGTTTTATTTTCCTACGAAGAGTATTTATGTTGTCAGAAGTTGTTTTACGACTGTTGAGAGAATAATTTTATCAAGATATTGCTGGTATTTATATTTGTATAAGAAAGTATATGAAGATGGTATAGATGAGACATTTATCTTATTATTTATTTTAAATAATTTTTGGTAAATACTTGTTTACAATTGGATAAAAATATTATTGATTTATCATCAGTAAGTCCTGGAATAAAAAAAAAACAATAAATATACTGTGAAAGAAAAATATGAGATAAATTAATCAAGGCAGAACATTTAATCATATTACAATTGTTAATCAAAAATGATGAAAATGTTGTTCGTAAACATTATTCCTAACTCCGTAGTCGCATAATTGTACCTATAATCTATAATCAAATTATATTACAATTTTGATTAAGAATCTCAATTCAATTTTACTACATCTTTGACATCAAATATTCCCACATTAACACATATTTATTTGACTATATATGAAATAATGTACTATTACCATCACACTTAAGGTTTTTAAAAATGTTGAATTCAATAACCTCATAAAATCAGTATACGACAAAAACAAGAAGTTTATCTTAAATAAATAACAAATTATAAACATACACCGAAAAAATTATATTCACGTTTTACCTATCAAGTTCATGTTTAACCATTAAAGAAGGAATAATTGGCTACGCCGATGATAATACCCGTATGAGTATTTGTTTGTTACAAAATTGAATACAAATAATAAAAAACCCTAGAAATGATAAAATCAATTTAATGCCCCATAACGGTAGGTCGTGGAACTTTTTGGTCTATTAATGAAGTCTTAATTTTTTTAATCCCTATCATTTTCGTTATATGTATATATTTTTTCCGTAGTCCAAATATTTTTTGAATAAATGATTAAAATCCTTAGAAATTACATATAATTAATGGTATGTCGCGGAACTTTTTGTTTTATGAATGGAATCTTCATTTTTGTATTCTCTATAAATTTCTACATTTACATTATTTTTCGAGTAAGTGATAAAAATTAAGAGCAAACTGTACTACAGACACTCTATACGTTGTACGATTTACTCCAAAAACAATAGAGATCTTACTCTAGAACTACATAATAAACTGTCAAAAATTCAGCTCTCTAACTTCAGCTGTTTAGTTGGAATCATGATCACGGATGAACATGCATATTTCGACTTAGAATTTGACGACAAAGACATTGGTGTTATTTTTTTTTTCTACGATGAATATTAAGGGGCGTTACAAACTACATACCAAAGTTATAATACCCTTTGATTAACATCATACGGATAAAAAAACTTCAAGTAAAAATTCTACATTTAAACATTTCGTTCGTATGTCATATAAATTTTCCATAGTAAATTTTTTTCCCGCTTGCTAGAAATTTTATTCCACCAAAAAATATATAAAAAACCATATAATTACAAATAGAATTAACTGAAACCCTATTTTTGAGTACATTGAAAGGTTCTACAGGCATGAAAAATTTGATATATGCTACGTTGGTCTAGTCTAGCATTTTTGCAGACAATAAATAAACGATAGAAAAAAAATTACAAAAAATATGGTGGCAGAAGGTTTTTCTCGACTTTATCAGAATTGTCAGCACTGTTTGATATATTCCATCCAGATTCAATTTAACCTAAATAAATGTCGCTGTTTGGTATATTGACTATAATTTGGTAATGATACAACAGTAAATTTTTTAGTGTATAGTGATGCAGATACACGTTATCGATCATCTTAAATCACACACATAGATAATGACAAACACTAAAAATAGACGTTTTTTCTATTTTTTTCTGTATAAAAATTATAATTTTTTGAAAAGGCACACGAACATAATAATATTTAAATTCTTCGAAAGTGATCATATTTAACCAACTTTTTGTTAATGGTCGCATAATATTAACTTTTACTTTTTTGACCGCAAACATTTAATATCCATCAGGCTAGTTTTTCGATTATTCCGATTTTTTGTGTATTACTGTTGCAAAATATTTTAAATGCAGATTATTGATGGGTAGTTTCAAGATTAAATAATTTATTGTACAATGTAAAAAAGGCGCAAAAAAATATTTCTATTTTTTTTTTTTTCGATGATAATTGAAAATGAAACTGTTTCGTCAACAATAATTTTATTAATTTTTGTTTGTGTGACATTTTTTCTATTCGTTTTGTTGTTGATTTCAATAAAAAAGATGGAGAGAAAAAAAAAGTAAAATTTTATTTACCAAAAGTACGGTCGTTATTTTCGAATGAAAGGTGTGGTCACTCCGTATGATATGTTTACATATAATTTGATAAGTTCAAGTTCAAGTTTCTATTTACTGAGATTTAATTCAACTTACCTGATACGGACAGTTTAATTTTTGTTTTCATATTACATCGGTATTATTATGATGATTAATCGAACAAAATGAATGAAAATACATATTTTTTTTATGGCTATTTTTGTCTGTTATTTTTTATAGTAAAATTATTTAGTTAGATAATAATTCACACTCATTATAAATTAGTTTCACTGTTCTTCTTTAAGGTCTTTTTTAAAGCAAAGCGGGTCATTGAACGCGTGAAAATTGTATGTCATCAATTATTTACCTATGGATGAAATCTTAAGATTTTAAAAGATTAGTTAAATTTGAATTTAAAAAGAATTTTGTAAGTATAAGCTGTGTAAGATATTATGATTTATTTTATATAAGTATAGGTATAAAAAGGAACTAAAAAAACAAATTGTTTCACCATACTAGATATAAGGTAAAGACATATATGTAAAAAGATACTCACATTTTGGAACCTTCTTTGACGAAATATTGCTGGTAAGAAATTAATTAAACATTGGAATTTAATTACATGGTCCTAAACGTTAAAGGTTTAGAAACGTTTCTTAAATTATTTCACTTCATATTAAAGAATTCGAAAGGAAGGCTAAATTTCATAGCCTCATTAATTTTTGATTTCCTATTTGGACAACAAATTTTGCAATTTTATAAGGGCTTAAATTACCAATATTTCTATACAGAAAAGTTCTCTAAAGGTAGAAGTTAGAAGTAGTTAAGGTAGAAATTATGTTCAAAAAATAACTTTCTAAAGAACAAAAATTGAGATTGAAATGACACATTTTTTAATTGATTGCAATCCAATGAAAAGTAAAAGATTTTTATAAAACTTAACAAAAAATAAAAAAATAATATTCAATGATATATATACACATTTATAAATAAATAGAAAAAATTAAGAAATTTGTGCAACTATAAGTAAGTGAGTTCACTAATAATTTTACATAAATAATTATATTTGAGCGCAATAAATGACTTGAACAATGATAAGAACCGCTTCTGGAATGGGACATTTTCTACTTACTTATCAGCAGTCATAACCCTAGGTATGACTCCACAACTCCTCGCCATAATCAGTCGGTCCTCAGCAGGTTTGTTAAAGTATAAACACTTTTTTTCGAATTTATTACATTTGTTGCCAAATTTTGGTTACAAACTGATAATAAATGAAACAATGTAACAAATATAGCAAAATAATACGATTCCATCCAATTCAGTTCAATTCATTTTATCCCGCACTCTTTAGCACTAAGACCCTACTTCTCACTGGGGTTGGTTACCTAATCTTCGGCGGGGTTGCTCAGGTTATGAATGTAATGAAGTGGTTTGTATTCTACAAAATTTACTTACACTTCTGGCGCAAAGGGACAAGCGGGAATTATGCACTAGAACAAAAGTTTGTAAACTAGTCCACTACATCCCACCCTATCAAAAATTTCAAGCTATAAGGCAAAAAAACTTAGAATTGGTGTTTTTGGCCATTATTAACATAGATTGATTATATCATATAAAATAATTATTTGATTATATACATACATACAATCTTGATGGTTCGAATCCGCATTGAAGAATTTTTCTAAATGGAATTCTTTTCTGTTGGCTGTTGATCTGATAGTCAGAAATTTCACTTTAAGTATTATTAGGATTAGGATAGATGTTTAAGAAGCTGTGTATGGAGAACAAAAATTAATTTGATATCGATTTATAGATTATGTACTATGTTTTGCTCTACATTAATATAGACGCTCTATAGAAAACCAATTTTAATATTAATCAGAGTCGAAATCAGAATTACGGATCAGACCTATATTGAGTGGCGAATCTGTTTCTTTGTAGATTTTCTATAAATAAGCAAAAACTTAACAGATTAACCCAAATTTTAATTACCTTCTTCATCATATAAACAAATCACTGTCAAATAGTTAACAGTGAACATTTTTAAATTAATTTGACCTAGGACTTTTCTACAAATTTTTTTTTTTTTTTTACTTAAATGTTTTTCTAGGAAAAAAAGTGCACATAATTAAAATGTAGATCATCTACATATATAAGATATTTTTAAAATTTAAGCAATTTTGAATTTTAAATAATCGTATTAATTTCACAGACATAACACATAGATCTAAATTAAATTATTATTGGGTTATGTAAAATGTTGAGTCTAAATTATTGTTTTGTCATGGTAAATTTTTTTCGGTTGGCCTTTTCTTGCAAAAATCATCAAATATGCGAAAAAATACCTGTTTGTAAACTATCTAGACGATATAGAGATGATATATATCTTATCACCAATGAAGAAGACCTTTCTCTATCATTCAGTTTGTGTAACAAAAGCATCCGAAATACACTTCGAATCCCATGAGACATCACATAATTATATGCAAAACAATTTTTTAATATATGCACATCGATATACTGTCCCACCAACAATTAAGGTGAATGCTTTTTTATTATCGTCGCTTAGGTAGTCTTTCTTTTTTTTCTAATTTACTTAGATAGTGTGTGGGCCATATTGGTTCGATATAAATAGATTTACTTTGAAAATTATCATCAGTTCACTATCAGATTTGGAAACCATCAGACAATTATGAGGACATTTGTGTTAATAAGTTTTTGTGTGGCCCTAGTCACCGCCAGACCAGAAGCTGGATATTCATATAGTCAACCAGCAGCTGCACCATCATATAGTGTGCCAGCAGCAAGTAGTTCCAGTCAAGTGGTTGGTAGTGCATCAAATCAAATTGCAAGTGGATATAGCGGAGGCGGTGGTGCTAGCTACAGTCAACAAGCAGCTAGTGTACAAACAGCTAGCGCATATAGTGCACCAGCTAGTAGTTATAGCAGTGTCAGTGCACCAAGTTATGCTCAACCAGCAGCTAGTGTTAGTCAACCAGCTGCACGATATAGTCAACCGGCTAATAGTGCTAGTTATAGTGCGGGAAGTGGTTCCAGTTATAGCGGTGGATCTAATTACAATGCTGGTGCTAGTTATTCGTCTGGTGGAAGTGGATCAAGTATAGGAAGTGGAACGGCATATTCAAGCGGAGCAAGTCTAGGTGGAGGCGCCAGTTATAGTAGTGGTGCAAGTTTAGGTAGCAGTGCAAGTTATAGTAGTGCACCAAGCTATAGCAGTGGTGGATCAAGTTACAGCAGTGCTCCAAGCTACAGTAGCGGTGCAAGTTTAGGCGCTGCCCCAAGTTATAGTAGCGGTGCAAGTTTAAGCGCTAGTCCAAGTTATAGTATCGGTGCAAGTTTAAGCAGTGGACCAAGTTATAGCAGTGGAGCTGGAGCTAGTACAAGCTATAACAGTGGCGCTAGTTTAGCTACTGCAAGTTTAGGCTCCGGTTCAAGTTATAGCAGTGGAGCTGGTGCTAGCTTAGGAGGCGGATCAAGTTTTGGAAGTTCTTCAGGTTCAAGCGGAGGATCAAGTTTTGGCAGTAGTTCAAGTTACAGTAGCGAATCTAGTTTTGGAAGTGCAGGAAGTTCAAGCAACGAAGTAGGTTTTGGAGGTGGTTTTGGAGCTGGATCTAGTTTCGGAGGTATGTAGAGATTATTTGTATTGTCGAAAGATAAATTGTAATAAAATATTTTGGTTTTAGGTTCCGGTTCAGGAGAAGGAACAACAATTGTCCAAAAACACATTTACGTTCATGTACCACCACCAGAGCAAGAAACAGAAGTCGCACAAAGAGGTGGATCTCAAGGAGGTGGCGTATCACAAAAGCACTACAAAATTATTTTCATCAAAGCACCAACTTCCTCCAACTACAGTCCATCACAAATTGCGGCTGCCCAAGCTGCTTCTCAAGAAAAAACAATCGTTTACGTTTTGGTTAAAAAACCAGAAGAAGATGCAGGCTTTGTTGCATCTGCACCAAATGTTCCAATTATACCACCAAGCAAACCAGAAGTATATTTCATCAAATATAAGGCTCAAGGTGGTGGAGTTAGTGCTGGTGGTTCAAGTGGTTTCGGTGGAGGTCTAGGAGGTGGAAGTGGTCTTGGAATCGGTACAGATAGTATATCCGTCTCTAACCCAACGTTGGATGAAAGAGCAAGTAGCAGCAGCAGCGTTAGTAGCAGCATTGCTTTATCCGAATCTAGTTCAGGATCAAGCCAAGGTGTAGGTAAACCAGCAGCACTGTATGGCCCAGCAAACTGACAGTGATAGTCGATATTTATAAAAATGTTCTTTTGTACATAGATTTTCCAATTATTTAAGTAGAATAATAAGGATAATAAAAAAAACAAGAAAAAACGGTGACAAAATTAACCATGTTGTTTCATTTTGTTCTTTTATCTAATGGACGAGTCTCTTTTAAATTAAACAGAAAGCCATATAATTTTTTAGGATTAGTTAACAATTTAATTAAACATAGAGAAAATGTGTTTTTTGTTAACAAATTTATATGGGACTAGGTAAAAGGGTTGAGGGTTGCTACACAACAATATGGATCACCTTAGGTGTGTAAGTGTAATTGGATTCTATAACATTCCTTCTCAATAAGTTTCACAAAATTCTTTCATTCAATACAAGAAGTGATAGTCGATATTTAATTTTATGTGGGGGTCTCATAAGGGTTAACGATGGGTGAAATATGGTGGCGTTTTATTATGCCTATAACTAAAACAAAAGCTTTTCCATATTTATAATTTGTATGTAAATTTATATAACAAATGTCAGAAAATAGCCATTTTATATGGGGGTTCTTATAAGAGTTAAGGGTGTGTTAAAAACTAAGGCATTCTATTCTATTATGTAACACATAAAATTAAAAATTTTTTGTTCTTATAATTTTTTCACAATTTGGTTATTTTGTGGAAGAAAACACGTTTTTTAAAACAGCAAAATAATATACTATATAGATAGAGTATGGTGTTGAAGGGTTGGCCAACAAAATACAATTTTTGGAAAAAGTTAATCCTTAAGGTTCATGTTCAAAATATAATTGTCTGGAATTTAAGATAGCTCTATATCTATATAATAGTTTCAAAGTGATTCGAAAAATAGAACGTCTGAGGTGCGCAAACAACCCTCGTGCCTCTTTGAAGGTATGTAGGTAAATTCCGCTTTATAAAAGTTTGATTATTCCAACAAAAATGCACCAAGTAAAAGTACAAATTTGATAAAAATACTATGAAAACGATTGTTGTCGTTTCTTACAGAGGCAGATATATTTTGGACTAGACTGTTGTATAAAATCGTGCTATAAAACCAAAGTTCATTGTGCCATAACAGCTGATCTATCGGTTATTAGAGGAGACGGTAAACATTGACGTTGTAATGTACGATAAGTGACACATAATATTCGTTTTATTATTAGAGGTATACACTATACAAGTAATTAATAAAATTGTACATACATAGGTATATCATTCATTTAGTGAAGTAAATTAGAAACAGTCACATTTTGATAGTGTGAAGTTTATATAATAGACGATTATTGATTTTCCAAAAATTAGATATTGCTCCGAGATGTTGGAATGGGAAAAAGATAGAATTACACAAGTACTTACATATTTTACAATATTTGATTAATATCTATGTAAGTATGAGTAATATTTTCTTATATTTTCGGTGTAGATGAGGCAATTTTGTCTTGTATAACTAGCATCACAGTACAAATTTACTCATGTGACAAATTCATGAGACTTTAATTTAATCAACATACGGAGAAACGGAAACTTTCTACAATAAAGTGTGGTAAATAGAAAATTTGTTTATTAAATAGATAAATATATTTGAAAACAAAAAAAACTTGCAGAAAAAATGTACAAAACGCACAATATCCGGGAGATGCAAAATCATCATACTGCAACGAATCTACTGAAACTCTATGCAAACGATTCAATGGCAGATGTTCGTTTTATTTTCAAGGATGAAGGAACACAAATTCCCGCTCATAAATGTTTGTTAGCCATAGCCAGTCCAGTATTTCAGAAAATGTTTTTTGGCGAGCTCAAGGAACACGGTGATGTGGCCATTGTAGACGCATCGGCCGGTGCTTTTAGGGAATTTCTTCAATTTTTTTATTGTGATAAATTTGAATTGTCCAATGAAAATATCAGTGAAGTTCTGACTATGGCTGATAAATATGACGTCACAGGACTTATGAATCTATGTACTATATATTTGGAGCGAAACATAACATCCGAATCTGTATGCTGGATATATGATCTGGCACTGTCTTTTAACATATCTCACCTAATACAGTTGTGTGAAGAGAAAATCTGTCTGGAAACCATTTCAGTATTATCAACCGATGAATTTCGAAATTGTACCGTTAATGTTCTTATTAAAATATTGGAAATGAACAACTTAAGCTGTGATGAAATTGTTATTTATAGAAAAACTATGGAATGGGCGGTGGAATCATGTCGCCGATCAAATATTCCACCAACAGTAGAAAACAGAAAACTACAACTTGGACAATGTTTTGAATTGTTGCGATTTCCAACAATGACAGCCGAACATTTTACCGAATGTATATCAGAAGATGGACTTATTGATTCGAAGGAATTTATGGAAATTCTCTACTATCTAACGGTTAAGCGTCAAATGAACAATTGTCGATTTCCCCTAAAACGTCGGTGTGGTATACCGGCATGGATTCGAGATAGTACAGTGATGGTGTGCGATAGACGCACGTTGCCGAATTTAAAAACTCTCGTTAAAATAGCCAAGGATAAAACTATATTTTCCGTCAATGAACGAATTCTAATGGGACAATTGTCTTTTAGTTCGTTTCAGAGTAGCATTACGTCCGAGAAACAAGGACAATTAACGATATGGAGATCTTCTTCGGGCGATGTAGAGCCACTTCTTAGGCAAACTATAGAAATTTCAACAAAATCATTAAGTAAAATTCTTCTAAAGAAACCAATTATTATGGAACCATTTGAGGAGTATGAAATTACATCCAGTTGGGATTTAAATGAGGATGAAGGTTTAATGTTTCGAACGGAATGTCGTAGTGAAGTTATGGTGGATGGTGGTGTTAGATTTCAGTTTAGTCGCCTTTTGGATTTAGACTACGATAACGTGTCGCAGGGGTTAGTTGCAAAATTTTATTTTAAGAAGTGGTAGGAATATTGTACATTTTATATATGACATTTATTACACATTTAATTTGTTTTTGTTGATATTTTGGATAATTACAGAACAATAACAGAGATATGCGAAAAAAAGATGCATTCTCGTATTCAAGAACTATCTACAATCTGTCGACTCTAAAGTCGATCTAAAATATAGCTAATATATTAACTTCATAGCAAAAGTTCGTTATAAAAAGTTAAAAAATAAAATTCATCGGGAAAATTTTTTAACACTTAGGTCCCCCATTTGATTTAATTCGCTACTGAGTATTTGGGGATTCTTGTCTACAGTACAAATGGTGTATAATAACTACAGATGGTGTATAATAACAGATTGGCCACGGGATTTCGGTTACAAGTTTGCCTGTTCGAAAAATTCAAAAATGTCTTTCAATTATATCGACTTAACTTTAGTGTATTATTATCGTTTTGACAATATTGACATATTTTTGTTCACATGGAGTTAAATTGGCTGAAGTTCGTTATAGCGCCTGCTCTCCTTTCGAAGGGGGGATCGATAGAAGGGGTTCCCCCGAGCAACGTTTGTTTGGGGAGTTTTCGGCGCTCGGCCCCGTTAGGGGGGAGGGGGGTTTAAAGTTTGTATGGAGAAATTTCAAAATGTTTTTTTTTAATTTTAAAAAGTTAGTTTTAGATGCTAGACATAAAATAAAAATATTTTTGTATATATACTTTTTCCGAAATTCTTGTTTTTTATGGGTGAAAATACAAAAAAACCACTTTTTATCAAACAATTTGTATGAGAACTTCAATCTTTATTTTATTTGGAAGGCCCCGCAGGGACAACCAAAACGTAGATTTCTTACGTAGCCAAAGGTTGCTGACAGAAAAGGTTGTTTATATTTGGAAAAAACATTTAGAAATTTCTCCATACAAACTTAAAACCCACCTCGCACCCTAACGGGGCCGAGCGCCGAAAACTCCCCGAACAAACGTTGCTCGGGGGAACCCCTTCTATCAATCCCCCCCTATCCCCCTTCGAAAGGAGAGCAGGCGCTATAACGAATTTTTGCCGTTAAATTAAACACAAAATGTTTCACTAACATTCGAAAGTAAGATTTTTTGTTCGAAAACACGATTTTCTTTCATAAATTAAACGCATAAGACAATCATTTTATTATTATTAAAAATGGGTTTCTGGTGTACTTTGATGTCTATTTTTTATTAACAATTACATTTTTAATGAAATACTTGTATTAAAGTTCGCCTATTTTCGTTTAAAACGCCGCTTTTTTTGGACGAAAAAGTTGCTACGCCGTGGCCAATCTGTTAATATTCACCATCTGTAGCCGTGGCCAATCTGTTAATACGTATTTGACATTTCAAAATATATTTTTGGACAACCATTTATTTGACATTCTTGCTGTCATTTTACCGCTGTCACTGTCATCTCCATATCGTTTTGAAAAAACAATAACACAGACAATACAAGAGCAACAATTTATTGATTTCTTTTTTTAATTTCACTTAATTTTTTGTAAATATAATGGATGCAGAAATGAGGACAATTCCATCGCCTGCACAAGTTACAATTAAAGATGAAGTTCACGAATATGTTCCATATGAGATAATCGACAACCTATTCACAATAAATTCCGATAATGTAATCAATCAATCCTTGGAGGATATTTTGGATATTCCACCACTTCTAGATGAAAATTCGGTGGAAAAGGTAATGAATAAAAATAATTCGTATTACAAACCACTTAAAAAACATAATAACCATAAAGACATGAATGGAGGACCATCTTTTATTAATGATATGGCAAATTATTGCACTGCCAATGACTCCTGTAAGAAATCGATAAGTCAATCTTTGGATAATTTTTCTAATTATAAACTAAGTGGACCTTCACTTTTTGGCGGAAATCCTGCAGTAACCAAAAATGATTTTATTAAAAAATCGAATAGAAAAATTAAAAGCCAAAAAAATACAATTAATGAAAAGTCAGCGTCCACTCTCAATGGATTGGAACACAATTCGACCTCTAAGTACTACTGCAAGGAATGTTCGATTTGTCTATTGAACAAGGAACAATATGACGTTCATCAATCAGGGCATCTGAATAAATTGAAATGCACGATTTGTACGTCAGTTTTGAAGAATATTAAAAATTACGAAAAACATGTCGCCAAATGTAAACCGTTTGAGTGTAAAATTTGTGGTAAATCTATACGGTTCCGTCCAAATCTAATAAAACATATGAGAATTCATAATGACAAGACAGCTGCGAGTAGCACAGAAGCAGTTTCAAAATGTACGACAAATTCCGATCGACCTAAGTATACGTGTAATACGTGCGGTAAGCAATTCACCAGTTGGGAATATTTTCGAATTCATCAGAAAATCCATACGGAAAATTTGAATTTGAAATGTCACATTTGTGATCGAGTATTCAGTGCATTGGCATGTTTGCGTGGTCATCAGAAAGTGCATACTGGTGAAAAACCATTTCGGTAAGTATTTTTTGAAGAACTTAATTGGATAATCCAATATTCTATCAAAATAATCCATCGCCGAATCTACTATCAAATTAGCAATTTTTTTGTCATCTGCTTAGGTTGTTAGAGTTACTCTCAGTTTTAAGGATCTTCTTTAAAATAGCAATGCCAAAGTTTAAGGTTTGTTGGTTCAAGTCATTAAAACGAAAATCAATCGCTTTTCCACCGTTCCTCCGGGATGTCCTAGCACTTGTCATGACAATATTTAATTGATTTAGATTAAGTAATTATTTCAGTTTAAAAGTAATTGCCTTCTTTCCTATCTTCAGCTTCCACACTTCAACGCCACGTCATTCTCGATTGGCCTCTCTTGTTCCTTGACAAAATATCTATATGCGATAAGAATAAATTTTAATTCTATACCAACGTTCTCCACTGTTCAATAAATTTCGGAAATGCTTCCCAAAATGAACTGTCCGAAAATAGCAAGATTTAATTAATTAAATTACTTTTCAAAGATTGATAGTTTAAACTCCTTACGGGAAATGAGTCGATTTTGATGAACCAAATGACAATTTCTCCATTTTCTTGTAGAAATTCTCGAATTCTTGATGAAACCATAAAGAACATATGTAGTTTAACCATACAACCATTTTTATTTAAATGCTCATAATCCGACAGAATTGCGACCAAAAACTATATGGTGATTTTAGATCTCGCCTCAAACTAATAATTTTATATCTCAACAATATTCATCGTTGCATTTGAGCAGTACCACCATTGCGCATGGAACTAGAGCTGTGATGGCTAACCTATGACACGCGTGACAGAGTTAACAAGGCAAGACACTTTTGGTGACACCTACCGTTTATGAGCGTTCTTTGTCTTCGAAATCTATACTTACAAAAAAATACAATTTTATTATTAGGCATTGAAAGAAGGGTGATATGAACGTTCTTCGATTTCGAAATCTATACTTATGAAAAAATACCATTTTTTTAAGAAAATCCCATCGCTAGCAGTGGAAAGAATTCATTTCAAGACAGCCTCTGGATTCAAGTGTTTGTCGACTTGAAGTCCAAACTTGAGAATATGGAAAGAAATCGACTTGAGAATGAAAAAGAGTACCATTAAAAGCAGGAAATTTTGAGTGTTTGGAATCAAATGCCAGACACTTTTAGCACTGTGAAGGCTTTATTCACAATTTCTTCCTCTACGTATTTTTGTGAGATCATATTCTCGGCTTTAAATTATATTAAAATCAATAAAAGAAAACGATTCACAGATGAAGTTAGTAGCGGTTGCGTTGACTTAAAGTGCACAAAATACCAACCTTCAATCGAAGAATTATTTGTTCTCGCTTTTTTAAAACATAAATATATTTTTATAACTCTTATTTACTAGGCCTACAAATATCACAAAAAGTAGGTAAATTCGTGGATTTTATTTTTGCCTCTGATATTCCTACTATAATTCGCCAAACTCCCTTAATTGTTGAAATATTTTTATAAAAATTATCATATTCTAAGGAAAAAAATTTTCTTTTCTTTTTTGCCTTATAAATTTTTTTTTGATTTTCTAACAAAATATTGAGAAAATCATCAAAATATGCAATTTAAAATTGGGTATTCTGTAAGCCTAATTATCATAGAGAAATTGTCACTTTTATAGTAAGAATTTGAAAGATAATTTGTATAGGCAAAAATAAAATCAACACTGATCCGTCAACATAGGCGTCCGCTGGGGGAAGGGACACGTGCCCCCCAACATGTTTCTCTATTTAAAAAAAACAAACTATTTTTACTTAAAACAAAAGAAGAAGCATTCTGATCTAATATTTGTAGACAGATAAGTAGCGATAAGTTCTCTATTTATTGTCCAATATAAGTCATTTTAATATTGAGATAATCAAAATTCTGACATTTCAAAAGCCATATATAATATAGAAATAGATTAAAATTCAGATAAATTAAGATTCCGTTATTTTAAAATTCTGAAATTAGTATCAATAATGAATTTAATGATATAATAAATGAATTTCGTAATTATTTTGTATAAGTTATCAAAGAAATGCTAAGTTACTTTGTCCTTCTGTTAAAGAAAATTAAAAAAGCAATAATTTGCAATATCTGAATGTTTAATTATCTGAATTTTGAATTATCTGAATTTTAAAGTATCTGAATTCTGAATTATCTTAATTTTAAAATATCGGAATTTTAAATTTTCTAAATTATTTCGATTTGTGTTAACTTTCTGTGGAACCAATTAAAAACGCAAATCGAGGTCTTGATGTTTTGGTTTTAATGTTATTTGTGGAGTTGGTTTTTACATTGCGTAAAAAAAAAAATGTGTGCCGCCCAACAATTTCAGTAAGCGAACGCCTATGTCCGTCATTGATATAATTATATTTCACTGGCGACCATAAAATTTGAAGATATAGCGCGCGGGAGCCTTTCTTTTGTTATATAACAAAAAAATTATTTTCTTATTTGATTTATGACTTATTTAGTTTACTGGATAGGGGCGGCCAAATAATTATTGCACACAGGCGGCCAAATTTCTAGAACCGACTCTGGATACCCTTTCAAGCTAGATTTTTATCAAATTTTAACACGGCGATCTTAAAAGGTTAGCCATCACTGAACTAGAATGTGAAACTCACTTCCACTCGATGTGACGCAGGCCGACACTCTATTAGGAGGTTTAGGAGGGGATATTTTGGGTATTTAAGTGGACTTTAGCAGCTCTTCTCTTGACATCAAGACCAGTATTCCCACCCCTCTATCATCTTCATTAATCCTCTATCTCCTCGTCTAAATTCTTAAACAAAATCCAAAATACTATTACTATACGTTACAGTTCTCAGGTCATAATCTTATTTCATAGATAAATTAAACTTATTTTTAAATTGCTTGACTAATAGGATACAATTTTCTATTACAATTTCAGATGTCACGTCTGTGGCAAAGGTTTTGGTCAATCATACAATTTAAAAACCCATTCACTCCTGCATTCCGGCACTTTAAATCCCGTCGAATGCGAAGTGTGCGGTCGAAAAATGAACACAAAGGCCAGCTACAGAGCACACCTGAAAACGCATAAAGATTTCAAATGTGAATTGTGCAATGAAACATTCAATCAAAAAATCAAATACATGTCACACATGTCAATGCATGAAACCGGCAAAGTATTAGAGTGCAACATATGCGGTCGAAAATTCGGTCGATCATCAAACTTCTACAATCATCAACGTATTCACTTGGGTATTAAAAAGCATAAATGCCATGTATGTGGTGATGCTTTTGTTAAAGCCGCCAGTTTGGATGCACATCTATTAATTCACAGAGACGATGATGATGATGATGATGATGATTTGAAGTCGACTAAATCGGATTTGGAAAGTGATGATGAAATTGATAAAATATCAAAAGCTTTTGAGGAACGAAGTAGAAAGGCTGTGATTGGTGTTGACTCAAACGCAACACCACATTCAACATTTACATTAACGCCAAAAGAACCGATGGATCAGGATAACACGTCATATTGTAGTACTTCGAAATTTACAGATAATTTCGGGGCACTTAGTGATGAATCGAACTCGTATTCGTTGCACAATTTAAGTGAATATGAACAAATTTATAATTTATAGGCGTAGTGAAGGCGTATAGGCGTAGAAAGATATTTTGAAGGTATTTATTATTATTTATTTATTATTTTTATTGACTAGTACAGTACTTATGTATAAATAAGATAAAAAACTATTTGCTGTTTTATACTTCATGTACTTTTATCTGAGCTTTTAAGACAATTTTCTTGATTGTAATTTTGTCCAATTAAAATGGTTGATGTTGAATTCAAAAGTATTTTGTAAATAATCATAAATT
Source organism: Platyura marginata (assembly GCA_026745375.1). NCBI lineage: Eukaryota > Metazoa > Arthropoda > Insecta > Diptera > Keroplatidae > Platyura > Platyura marginata. The sequence continues at coordinate 21,146 of JANSTT010004238.1, forward strand.
ATCCTCAATGAGAAACAAAAAGGGAAAAAATGTTTTAGGAAACATGTTCACGATTTGTCCATACATTTTCTTTACTAAAGACAATTATCTTTCATAATTGATGCAGTTATTTCAAAAGGTTTAGAATAGAATGTTTCATTGTGCCAGTTTCCGAATAAAAACTGTGAGAAACTATGTGCTATCCCTTTTTAAGGATTTCGATAACTGATGTCATACAAACCGATTAGCCTTTATAAATATCTACGTTCAGGTAACTGTTAATTATTAAATCCCTAGTGGGTTCAGATTTTTTAGTAATAGCTTAGTGTAGGTGTTGGGCAAACTTTTCCAGAACATGGGCTACTTCTAATTTTCTCAACGTGTTGCGGTCCACCAAAAAAATTCAAAATACATTAAAAAGTCATTGCAAATTATAAAAATAAGTGTTCATCTCATCATGTTCATCTGAAGTTAGTTCTTGAAGTTGTAGTTAGTAGGAGACTTAGTCTGAATATTGTCCGCTAATTTTGAATATCTCAGTATATAATTACTAACTAGTCTTTCACGGGATTCGTCTGTGAGACGGGAACGATATTTTGACTTAATTATATTCATTGTCAAAAATGCAGATTCGCACGATATAACAATTCTCCGTATCCGAGCAGCAAACTTGCGTGAACCGATGAATGTGTAATCGACGTATGTGTGCGTTGGTATTTCATAAATTTTAGTATCTGCGGCTTAGTAAAGGCGATCACCACCAAAAGCTTATCATTTTCGTTTCGTAACCAGAATGTCTTTATTAGTTTTTTTTTTATTAGTGTCGAAGTATTTTTGGATTATTCTCGTTCTCATGTTTCATGGAATATTTTGAATGTACGCTGTAAATTACAAATCATACTAATTACCATAAATACTTTTGTCCAAATGTTTCATTTACTAAAAATCTCTTCTGTTAACATGAGCGATAACAAATTTTCGTTTTTTGAGATAAGATTAGATTAGATTTTAATACAAATTTCTGTGGAATGTTACAAAACGTCAGAATTTTATAATTGATAAGAAAATACCACTTCACTTATTTAATACGAAATTAACTTCATGCGTAGTAATATAAGATGTTTTTTATTTTTAGATTAACAAATTATTTCATAAGCTGTGATTTAAATATAAAAATAAGTTAAAATATTTTCACTGGTGGCACGCTTGTGGGGTTTTAATTTATCTTTCCATATTTATACGATGATGTTAATCGATGGGTATTATAACTTTGGTACAGAGTTTGTAACGCTCCTTTATATTTAATTTACCGTAGAAAAAAAATGTCAACAACATTGTCTTTCTCGTGAAATTTTAAATCGAAATATGTCCGTTCGTCTGTCAGTGATCAAAATTCTGGCGTATCCAATTATTTCTTCTATCCTGTTTTTTTTAGACATTTTTAAAATGGTTTTTATACTTTTAGCTAGTTTTATTATTTTCTTATTAATTAATTTTCATTTTTTGTTTAATATTTTCTTCGTTTTTATAAATTTTTATTATGTCTTTTTCGTAGTTATTAATTTTGTTTTATAAATTACTAAGACTCGTTAAATATAAAATATACTAAAAATATTTTTTATTTAAATTGTACAAAATTAAAATCGTCATAAAATTATGTACATTTTTGATAGTTTAATAAATAAAAGGTAGATATAATAATTCTTACAAATCTATTGTGATATTTATATTGAACAATGGCCACATTTCATTAGATTAATTTTTTTTTAACATAATTTTTATTGTTAAAATATTTTGCCCAGACTTTGTGTTCGCCTAAATGGATTCCATGCTCGGCCCGATAAACTGCTTAATCGTCCTTTCGTTGATTTACTGCGTAATTTTGTTTTTGATGTTGTTCCGGTCGGACTTGGTGTACCAGATGAGACACCCGACGAACTACCTACCGATCGGGTTGATATTGATCCTTTACATGATACTGTTGTCATTGGCTGTAAAAATAAAAGTTATTTTGTAAATATTAGTTATGTTAATATGTACTAAATTGCAGATTAATAGTTTTGGTTAATAGTTAGTTTTGGTAGATAATCATTTTTACATCTTTATTCGAAAGTTATAAGCTTTATTATTAGGAATTCAGTAGCAAACCTTTAGTACATATGTTGTACTGACATTTGTCATTTTAACAACGAAAAAGCAAGAACTATGAGCTTATTTATTAATATATAGCTACAAAAAATGTATTGAATTTTATTCGAAACTGAAACTAATCTAGTACTAAAATCATATTTAGTACAAAAGTATTTTTTTAATACTAACATTTCGTATTTGCACTGTAATTATGAGTAAATTGAGGTACTAAATTTTTTTTTAACAGAACATTAATACTAAATATTCTGGACTCCGTTCTCTTAAGAGTAAGTAATTTAGAACATTAAATTCAGGTTTAAAATAAATATATACCTTCAAATAATTTCTATCCATTGGCGTTATAATTTTCAAATCCAAACTAGCTCCACATGCATGAATTAATTTTGACACCTGCCGATGAGTATACCATTTCACATCTAATCCAGAGATTTCAACAATAAAATCTCCCTCCTTTATGCCGCCCAACTATTATTTAGAACAAATATTGAAGAATCATCAATATACAAAACGTACATTTTACTTACATCAGCCAATGAATTTATCTCAACATACGATATTATCACAGGTGCATCGCCACGTAAAAAAAACCCATAATCGGAACTTTCACTTTTTTTCGATGGTTTATCATTGGTTGATTGATGCGTCGTATATTTACTGCACACCTCACACGTTCCTTGATTGTTAACGTTGCTGGTTCGCTTACAACTGCATCCGGTATTAATGATCAGATGTGTTTTAGTACCCTTCTGCAAACGTATATTTCTTGGTGCCGTCCAGTGACGACGTGCCGAAAATATTGCAATTGGTCCGAGTTTTTTAAATGGATCTTCAACCTGTAAACAAAAAAAAAAATTGAACGAAGAGCATCTGCCTAAATATGGGAGCAGTACTTAAGAATAGTTGCATTAAATAAGAATAGGTTTTTCCCTAGCCAAGACTATTATATATTGTAAGTAACCACATTCAACGATACTGGACTTTCATCTGATGCCGTCGTTCTGGTTAATTAAGTTTAACTTACTAAGCATATCCTTGTGACAAACTTAATCACCTTAGTTAATCTCATAGGAATAGAAAGGTGGGAAATCTTCAAAAGTAAGATGGCTAAACTTAAGAAGCAGCTCTTTAAAACAATGAATGCAGACCGATGAATATGTTTGTACATAGGAAGTCCAATATAACGAACGATATAAAACCAAGCCCATTCGTTATGTAGAGATATTCGTTATTTGGACTTAGAAAATTTTAAACCATAATAAACCAAAAAAGTCCTATTGTTTCTATGATTGTTCATTAGGGTGCATTTTCAATGTATGGACGTTTTTTTTGGAGAAATTTAAATGTGGCGGGTGTAGAAAACTTGGGTATGGGTATAAAAATAATTTCGGTGAAATTTGAACCAAAAAAAAAATCGTTTAAAGGTCACGCATTCGGGTCAAAGATCAAAAATATGCACTTTTCCATATTTCGGCCTATAACTTTTGAACGGCTACATTTTAAAAAAACATCATTAAGAACAAAATTATAGCTGATAAAATTTCCTTTAAAATAGTATATCATTTTCCTATATTCAAACTTTAGGTATTAGAGGGAATATTTTTGAATAAACAGAATTTTTCAGATTTTTGGAAGATTTACTTAAACATTGGTCATTCGTTCGTTATATAGAAACATTTTTGGCATTTTATTCGTTATTTAGAAACTTAATATTAAAAAAAATCGCTTTCGTTAAATTGGATATTCTTTATATCGGGGGTTCATTATATTGGACTTCCTATGTATTAAGAAGCCATGATGAAACTAGGGCTTTTGAAACATGGATTTTATTGAAAAAGTAGCTCGCCGCCATTCATTCTTGACTAATAATATTTTAAAATTTAACTAAAATAGTACCTTATATGCTGTAAAGTCAGGTCCAGTAAGTGATAGCGTAAATTTAGAACAAGCTAAAAATAAAAAAATTATAAAATCAATAATACTAGAAAAATGACAATAAAAATACCATTAATTGTGGCATCGATAATTTCAAAATTATCTTCGATTAACTGTTTTTGCTCAGTCAAACTTTCGGCTTCAACAACAGTCTTCAAATAGGCCTCGTGTAAGCATTTTGTTAGTGACAGTTTGTTCTAGATACAAAGAAATTCGAACTTGTCCAATATTCAAAATTGAAAATGTTTACCTTTAAATCTCTACACATTCTCTGTAATCTTTGTGATTCCTCATGGCATGCTATCGATTCCTGTATGTGCGCCAATTTTAAAGCATTTGGACAGACATCACTTTCCAATGCGCTTTCATCAAATACGAAACTGCTAATATTTGACTTTTTCGTATGTAACGTGTCAGTTTTATTTATATTTATACTTTTTGCTGCATGATAGTGAGCTAGAGCTGTAGATTTTGTTTGTTTATTATTATCGTTTAATAGTAAAATAACATTTTAATTTAACCTTTGTAGAATTCTGCTTTGAGGGGAACAAATCCACTCCAACATTCCGGTATATATGTTTGTAAATCATCCGTTTGCATACTTTGATGTATGTTGGTGTATTCTAGATTTAATTGAGCCGCCTCGCCAGATAAATCTCTGTGAATCTAAAATAGTAGAGAAGATACATTATTCAATGATAATTTATAAAATTATTTTAGTTCGTTTTAGGATGGTATGCGAGTGTCTACTAATTCTTTATACTTTGATGACTTTTTAGGTTTCTTGTTTTTAATTTTAGAAATAGTAATTTACGATCTTGATATGAGTAAATTGTGTTTGGAATGAATCGGGTCTGAATTGGTCCATGAATTGTACGTGATAAGTTCAATCGGTGATAAATATTGTTGAGATGTAATGAAAAGTGGTAGAATGTTATACCAATTAATAGCGTTGGGAATAAATTTATTACGATGTAATGAACCAATATGATTTGTGCAGAATCGATAGTTCCGGCGATGAATTGTACAACACATTTTATGTATCGAAGCATTGAGTTTTTCGTGTAGAATTTAGGATATTTCGTCTTGAAAAATTAGAAATTCATTGAAATGATATGAATTTTTTCGATTACCGTTTTGAGATGAAAGCACCACTGGTTAATCTAAATTAGGCGAATTATCCCAGCAAAATTGTTCACCTTATTGATTTTAAATGAAATTTTAATAGAAGGAGATGATACTACAATTCAATTTCCAGTGTATAAACTTACATGACTTGGATCCTGTATTGATAAATTTTCTATTTGTAATTGAAGTTTTTCATATAAACACTCCCTGGCTTGTGCTAACATAATTGATACTAATATTTGAAGTACCTGAAAAAAAAGTACATCGTAATTAATATAACAAATAATTAATTTGAATCTTAATCATTACTTGTGGCTTTAAGTCCATTGACGGTGCATTCGTAAATGTTTCATGGATATGCTTAAATATTCCGGCAGCTCTTAAAAAACTATCTACCGCTGCGTCTAAACCTTTTTCCGAACTTCGATCTTGTTTGGCACCGATTTGTGTATAAATTCCACCTAAATTAAATAGAATACAAGCTTTTTCGAACGCAACCGTTCGTTGACAAGATGGTACTCCTAAAATTGTTAGTTAGATTTAGATTCGGTGTTAACCAAATCTATTTTTAAAAATGTACCTGTTAGTGAATCGTACCATTCAAAGTATATGCCCAATGAACGATCGGGTGGAAAAAATCGTCTTTCAACATAGTAAAGAAGATTATAATATCGAAACAATAGGCCTACACCTTGTGAATCTCTAGTTGGCGTTCTTGCTGCCTAAGAAGTAAAAAAAAAAATATTTAAAATTTTTAAAAAATTACAAAATTCCTGTTGATTTACTTGTCGTGTATCTGTAATATCAGCAATTGCATCATGATAATGGCTATGTTCTTCACTGTAGTGTTCTAAAATAAAGTCTGAAAATGGATCCATAAAACTAACTTCCTGTGTTTCTTTTAGACCTAGAGGAATCATAGGCATTACTGATTCTTGACTAAAAAAAATTCAAATAAATAAATTTCAGGAGCACATTGAATAAAGAGCAACGATTACCTATTATTTTGATAAATTTCTACAGATGAATTTAATTCGGATAATTTTTCTTTAAGAAGTTGCAGATTGGAATTTACAAAACTTAACTCTAACGCAACGGTATCCTTTAGCTTTCGATTTGATGTTGCCTGAAAATATCAGATTTTTGTTTTATATAATGACCAAGTCAAGTGCTGTTGTCTTTATAATTTTATACTAAAATGTCTGAAATCTATGTCATACCTTATACAAATTTTCAGCACCAGCCCGAAGTCTCAGCTCTTTGTTTATTTCCTGATTAAGCTTACATCTTTTACTTTGTAATTTCCCTCGGCATGTTACACCTCGCGGATCTGAACCCTAAAAAAATAAAAACACAATTATACAAATGTTTTTGGAGTCCATTCGTAATTTTTTTTTTAAAAAAATCACTTTTATAACAGTACGATCAATTTGAAATTTCAAAATCAGTCAAAATATACGCAATTCAGTAGAAAGGTTTCAGACTCCTATACAATTTTGAGTCATTTTAAATCAGATTAGCAGCTACATATATTAACAGTTTTAACAATTTAAAAAAAAAACTAAAAACAAAATTGGTTCACTTAGTTTGTTCTTCTGAGTTTGCCAATATACTTTCTTTTTCTTTTAATATTTAAAAGAAATAATAGTTATAATCTCATAATCTCAAAAATGACAGATACATTCGTTTCATTCGATTTTTTAACAAAAGTTTGAGTAAATAATTAATTCTAATTCCAAAATTTTTTAATAATAGTTCTCTTCCATGAGGGCATCATTCGATAATGATTGTTGTTAATTTAATTCAATTTTATTTATTATAGCATTTGGTAAAATCAACTAAGTGACTAGAATTCGAAGATAACTTCAATGGTGATTATACATTTTAATTCTAGTCAAGAATGTTTAGCATTAAAATTATCTGTAATTGAAATCAACAATACTGATGGCTGAAATATTTTAGAATTTAACTGAATCAAAAATATAATAATTTTCTAAGATTTTCAACTTGATTTGCAATAAGTTGTATATAGGTATACAGTGGTACAAAGAATTATTCGTATTAATATATTTTTGAAATTTTTAGAAAATATAGAACACATTTTCCAAAATCTAAACCTTTCTTGAAATCTTTTAAGGTAATGTATGTGAATAAAATAATTCAAAATTCATTTGAAATTACTTAAATCAGTTTTCTAAAAATTGCAAAAATATATTAATAAAAGTGGTGTACGAATACCTAATTTTACAGTACAATCCTAAAAAAAAAAAATTTGGGGCAATATACAACTACGATTATGTATAGCAATGGCGGCTCGTGAGAATTATTGATCCCATTATCATGGGACCATTTAAAAAAAAAACTTACATCATTTTGATGGAAAAAAATGAAAACAAATGAAAAAAAAAATTGGTTGGCCGTTTTTTTGGCAGTTTTTTAAAAAGTGACCCAATTTTGAACTTAATACTAAAGATATGGTTTTCAAACTTTAATATTTTAAATTTTAAGCATTTTTTGCCAAATTAATTATTTGAAAAAAGTTAACACTTTAAGGTCCAAGGTCCTTTGGATATGAAAGGGTTAATCAAAAGTTTTTTAAAAAATATTCCCATGATGATGGGATCAATAATTCTCACGAGCCGCCACTGATGTATAGGTACGCCTATACTTAATATAATATTATTTAAATTTTTGTATTTGTTTAAACACATTGCACATTCTACAATTCTACATAATGTAGTATAATTGTTATCTCGATAATGATTTTGTTTACTATTTTTATTGCAATACTATAATTTTTAATATATTTACATTATTGAGTACACACGTAACTTTTTATTTTATTTCATTCGGTTGTAAGAGTCTACTTTAGGTATAGTTTCAATAATTCCATTCAAACATTGTTTTTGTATCAAGGTTATTGAATTTTTTTTTTTGGTATGTATGTACATAAATAATAAGTATGATAATAAACCTGATTCCGACCAGGTTCAGGTTTAATTTTGTTTTATTTTTATTTAAAGCTCGTGTATTTTAATAAATTATTTACTCTACCTATCAATAAGCGGCAATTATTTTTGTATTACATATTTGTATATCTTTGCTACGAAATAATGTCACCTAGAGTTGTGGGCATATTCACTGACGTAGCGTTAATTTTATTTTTGCTTATGCAAAGTACCTCTAAAATCAAAAATTCATGTAAGTCCGTGTAAATCCATGGAAGTTCGTTAATTGTTAAACTATTTTAATAAAGATAAACCCATTCGAAGTAAAATTTTATTTCTAATCATTTTTACCTGATAAATTGTATTCGGTTTTCGGGTTTTCTAACAAAATATTGAGAACACCATTAATATAAGAAATTCAAAATCTGGGTAATCTGCAAGATAATTTTTTTATAGAGAATTAGGCTTGCAGAATACCCACATTTTTTAGTTACATATAAGTATTGATGGTTTTCTTGATATTTGGTTAGAAAATCAAAATAAATTTATAAGGCAAAAAAGATTGGAAATTAAATAATAAGAATTTTAGAGGTACTTTGCATAGGCAAAAAAAACCCAACTTCAACCCTCCGTCGAGCGGACCTACCTGAAACGAAACCGGGAGCACTGGATCTTAGGTATCTATCTTTTGCCAAGTGGAAAGTAACTAAACCATTGGAATAATAGAAGAACATGAGTGTAAACAAAAAAATATGAAAATTTTAAGTACATTTTGATTTATTCTTATTATTAGAATTATGGTTGTGCCTGAGAGATCAGGAGCGCTCGACGGAGGTTTTAAGTTTTATATTACAAACCTATTTTTATGGAAAAATAGAAAAAAATTCTTGAAATTAAACTTGTAAAAATAGAATTTATAATTGGTATTATTGAACTATACACAAACTAAGGAAAAACATTCATAAAAATACAATTATTGTATAATTTATGCATAATAGAGAATTATTCCAACAAATCCCACAAACTGATATGATTTTGATTCCAAATCTCTCATGGATTACCTATAGGGCAATTTCTGATGAATGTAAAATTTATAACTGAGCGCCATCTCTTCAATAAATGATATGACGAATTTAGAGATTATTTCCAAATAAATAGAACACAATTTCGATATTTCTTCGAAACAGCATCTATTTTCTAAAAATCACAATGTTGCAATATTTCATTCTACATCTATTATTATTATTTTTTTTTATTTAAACAATATAACGACAAACAATAGCAGTTTTAGTTTGTATAGGTAATATCACGTTTCTAAATATGTAT
>JANSTT010004249.1:0-30607 GCA_026745375.1 Platyura marginata
ATATATATGTGTGTATATATATATTTATGTATATACCAGCTCTATCTTTATATACAACAGGTATACGTGTTCCGCACTCGAAATTTTCAAGAACTCCAAGAAACTTTTCGAATTGATGTAAATGATTAACTACATAGTCCTCTTTCTACAAGCAAGCGGCTTGGCTAACATCTCTATATAAATACAGTATATATATGGCGGGTACGTTAAGAAAAACAACAAGCCTACATAGTGGGACGACTAGGCTGTCTATACATGAAGGCCCTATGGATCTAGATATTATACAGATTGTACATATATATATATATAGCTTGCCTCCATTGTGTATAGCTAGAAAAGATGATAAAATATAAAAGCTTGTTGAAAACATTTAATGAAAAGGATGAAGAGCAAAACCCATTTTAGCAGTAGTATTACAACAGTTAGAATGTTATAAGGAAAAACAATGGGGAATTATTTTATTCGAGTCACGAAAATTCAAGTAACGATTTTTCTTGGGGAAACAACAACTTTTAACTATAATAATAATGCAAGTATTTTACCATCTGGGATGATTCGGAATACATATAGAATGCAAGTAAAATTAGCACAGAAGAATTTAATTACGAAATTAACTTTTCGTTGATTTTCATTATAGATACACGCGTAAAATAATTTATTTTCCATTGTAATTTTATTTCATAAAGAGCATTTTTATGATAGCGTATGTAGTCTAATTGGAAATACTCATTTTCTTTTAATATAGCACGTTTTTTTTAACTTTTACAACAATGTTAAAATAAATAAAAAAAGTAAATTTAATAAAAAAAAATGTATCTTCATTATTTATAGAAACTCCGACCAAAATGGAAATTTTTCTCATAAACAACTTGAAAATATAGTTACAACACAATCCATAAATAATATTTAATAGTGTGTGGGCCGTAAAGAACTTAGTCTGTACAGAATATCTCGATGATGGTTAATTGTACCAAAATAAGTTTGAAACTTAACTAACCTTAACCTAACTTCTGAGCACTAGTCAAAATGGTTCAACTTAAAATAATTATAAATTGTCTATTTTCCGCTATTGATCACACTTCGCCACTGTTACTATATGTACATCAGGCACGAATTCTCCTAATATTCAATGGAATGAGTTATTCCAGAAAGAATTATTGATATTTAACAACAATCTAGCCATCAAGTAAAAGAGAACATAATAAAATTTAAAAATAAATAAAACAGTGTGTGATAGAAACTTTGACTGATAGACATAATTAATGAGTATGAGTAATAATGACATGCAACCAAACGTTTGGCAGCCTTTTTTTTTAACGTTGTAAACAAAAATTATCTGCTAGAAATGCTCTTTAAAATTCTCATTATGAATTTTTACATAGATTGTCGTCTTGAAAATAATACTTTTCGTGCCTGATATACATAATATTTAGACAAAGACATAAAATGTAAGCTAGCTATCTCAAAAACTAGATGGAACCTAGATCGTCCCTTAGAGATTGAAATAATACGTTGTGTATTACGAAGGATATATGCTGAAGTGAAATAGTGAGATTTTTAATTGTATAAGAAATATTAGTTAGACTTTAATCCATAAAAACTAATTTACAGAAAGTTAAAAAAGGCAATCCCATGGGAAAATCTTGTGAAACACAAGAAAAACTGTTCGCTTACATTTTCAACCAAGTTTTTTTCTCGTCATTAGACAAGTACTTTTAAATTCTAGTTAAATTAAACAACATTTTGATAAACTTTGCTAATAAGTAATTAAAGGTATCTGGAACAACACTTTTAAACTTTCAAGTTCTTCCTGTGAGATATTTCTAAAAATAATCTAAAGAAACTTTAGTAATTTTTACGTACGGCACCAAAATTTAATTTAATTTTTCTGCGTTTTTTTTAACATTTTATAATTTGCATGTTATAGAAAATTTTCAAAAGCAAAATATTTTCTCGCATGCTTAAAACTTGACTGCATCAAAAAAATGTAAATGTAAAAAAATGATTAATTTGATATGCGTATTTTAAATCTAGGAATTATCTAGATGTTTCGTACAGTGTGTCATGTGTCAACATTTTAGTTCTAATATCAATTTGTTGACCACTTTCAATTAGTGTTAAGTTGTTGTACATACATTATGTAGTAATTCCTTGGTAACATTTAATTCTATTAAAAATCTTTTGGCTTTTCTCCAATATTTTATTCCAAGATTTGTCTAAAATTTTAAGTGAATAAAATTGATATTAAATTTGTCAAAAAATCAATTGTTTTTGTACGACAGATTAAAGTATATTTGTATTAAAAAAAAACAACCCAATATTTGTAGGTACCTTCTGCCATAAAATTAATTATTATAAATTAGAAAAAATCCGAAAAGAAATGAGAAACAATGCAAAACGAACAGACGTTCTATTCTTTGAATTTTTGTGTAAATATCATATTTCATATTTACGATTCTGTACAAAAAAAAAAAAATAAAAAAATATGGGAATAGTGTCGAAGATGGGCACATGGCCAACAATCCACCAGCCACCCAAAACTATACACATTCGTTTTGGATATACAATTCTTCTTGAATTCTGGATTTCTTTGGGTGGGTAAATATAAGTAACAGCGCTCCATCAGCAGATCTCAACGAGTTTGAATGAATTCCACCTTAAAACCCATCCCATATTAGAAATATTTTTTTTTTGTTCGTTCATATAACCAACTCTTCCGGCTATCACGAACTTCTTGTCGATTTTCCGCCAACCCTATTGAACAAAAGCGAACTGTGCACGATTTCGCACATAAAATAAATATATCAAATTGAATTTGTTAGATTAAAAAATCAACTAAGTTGAGTTATGTTTGTATGTACATATGTAGGTACCTACATATAAGATTTTGTTTTCAAGAAAATGTTTTTTTTCTATTATGCTGGAGCGCATAAAATGTATAATATTTAAAATTTGCAAATATATTTTGCTCTAGAGTTCGATTCCCACTCGAGCAAAATGACTAGTTCAATTTTTAAGTCAAATGCGAAAATTTTATAGTGTCTTTTAAAAAATTATCAATTTGGGCAAAAAAAAAACAATTATTAGGCTCGGAATTGAACAATTACAATGTTTAACAAAATGATTTTAAGTCAAATGCAAAAATTCTATAGGGTGTCATTTAAAAATTTATTCTATTTCTCAATTTGGGCAGAAAAAAGAACAATTACTAGGCTTGGAATTGAACAATTACAATGTTTAACAAAATGACTTGATTCTTCAACTATAATTTGGTAATTTTCCAGCCAATTTACCTTTGATGCTTCAATAATATTTTTGACGATGTCGAGAATTATGTAGAATTTTTGTTATTATGAAAAATCAGCAATCTGCGATAAAACCATAAATCTATGTGACTTTCTTCTTATATATGCACAGTGCACAGACATGGATTACACGAGTTCTTTCAAATGGTGAGCAATATCGATAGGGATAGAACATTAAAATCCGATTTATTTTTTAAATTCGATGCCAAGTGGATATGTTTAAAAATACTTATATGCTATGTATGTATGTATAGACCTTGTATGTAGATATATCTATACAATCACGAATATATAGGACAAAGTGGCACACTTTAACAGCTCCAATTCAAAAAAATTTAAGAACAAATCGATTTTTTTTTTTTTTTATTTTTTCATTCTTGTGAGAAAAATTTTTATACCTGGTGAAAAGCGGATATGGAAACAGTGAAAAGAGGTGGTTTCGTTTAGTTTGATGTTGAGGTGAAAGTCCTTTGATCTTGAAAGATGTAATCTATGTGGAAAAGAATTTCTGGGCGAAAAGTTCAATTTGTATTCCGTTGTTATTGTCGTTTTTTTTTTTTTGGTATGTTTCTGATAGTTTGTAACCTTTTCTATCGCATATGGATATATATATGTACCTACGAACATGTGCAATCGAATGAGATTAATGTTGGGACGGGGGAAAAATGGCTTGACATTTTAACATTTGATTTATGGCTTCACTTTGATATATTAGAATAAGTAGTGTAAACTAAAGTGCTTAAGTAGGCTCTATTTATTATCTTTAAGCCCGTAGAAAATAATTTGCTAAAACACTTTTTTTTAATTTTATTAAGTAGTTAGTGGTTTTATTTCTCTGTCAATGGCAATCAAATGAAAAGAGAAAAAAAATAATTTGAAGGCCGATTGTCTAACAATAAAGTTAAAGAATATACAACTTCAATTACTACCCTGGTACCATTCCTTTTTTTTATGTCTCTGCTTCCGTTCTCTCTTATGCCTATATAACCTATTTCTTATCCCTCGTTAATAGGGTTACAGGTTACTTATATAGTACTGTTTGTTGTTTAATATTGTATAATCCTGATATCCTTCGCTACATGGCTCACCTCATCCCTATTTCACGGTGATTTTATGCCTCTTTCACCCTCTTATAAATATGTAGTTTGTATTTCAAAATTCCAAAATATTAAAGGATCCCAATCAGGAATATTTGCTCTACATCGCTATTTTAGTTAGTTGCATCAGTTAATCTGGAGGATAGTCAAAATCAAGTATAACCGAATAAACCTCCAGTGTGAAACTATACCCATTTACATAAGTAAGTACTCAGTAGTCAGCAAAATAATTGGTCAAAATTAACAAATATCGGGAACTTCGATGTTAACTCCAAAATTACTTCAGTACATGCTTCTGGAGAATGATTTGATAGATTCAAATAAATTTACCCTTCGTCATCCAGGATTTATTAACATTTAACCGAAGACATTAAATGAATTGCAAATCGATGACAAATTTTTCAAAAAAAAAAACATATCACCGGTGGAAGCATTGATATTTTTCATTATAGTAGCCATTTTTAAAAGAAAACCACTGCCTCAATAGCATATTGAACGCACAAATTGAAAATGGTATATAAACAATTTTTCGTTTGCAATTTCTATTTTATGTGACAAAATATTCCAATATAATTTCATATGGCCCAAAGGAAGACTGTCGTATATGAAAAAAAAAAACTTCAAAATACAGTTTTCTCCAGTATTTCGATGATATATGAAAAAACGATAAAGCAAAGCAAACTTTTTCCCCCTGTCCTTTCATCAAAATGGTATAATATTGATGACTTTATAACTTATTAGTAAATAATTTTCAATTATTAACATATAACAGTTTTCTTTAGGACTATTCATTTCAATTAAATTAAAAATACAACAAATAAGTAAATATAACTAGGAGGTAAATTCAATGTCTAACAATAAGCTATTGAATTTTTATGATGAAAATACCGCTAGACAAAAAAAAAAGAAGAAAAACGGCAAACAAAATATAGAAACAACAAACGTGCGACTATTGATCTTTTCTTTTTGGGTTTTTCTATATTAAATACGGTTTCGAGGTATGGATGGCAATTTCAGAACCTTTCGCAACGTATTTTCTATAGACCTAGGTTGATATGGATAATATGTTTGGAATATTACTACTTTAGACTTAGAACATACATATAGATATAGATGGGAATAAGCACAATGGGAAAAAGTTATCCTTTCGACAACTATTATCGTTGTTTCCATATAGGTTTTAAACACGCAGCCAGCCCGGGTGGTGACGTCTTTTCGGAAGACATTTACGATGTAAATTAGTGTTGAATATAGCGTTTTTGGTAGTTTTTGAACATGAACGGTAATGTTATGGAATGTTGTTTTTTGTGAAAAATATGGCACTTTTTGGTGAAATTTAGCTTTTTTCGCTGTAATTTTAAAATGATAAAAAGTGAGCACACTTATATCAACGGAAAATGTTTATTTTTGAAAGTTTAATTTGAGCTAATAAAGAAGGTGAAAAATATTTCCCATTTAGTCGAAATTTAATGTTACATTTTTTAGTAAATATATGGTATTAAAGGGGTGGCTCTTAAATGATAATGGCAACTAAGAACGTTCTCATAAATAATTTGAATTACTAATTTAGAAATGGACATTATACAAATTCTACATTTACGTAGAAATGTTTACATATTGTCGAGAGTTGGGAATTTTATTTGCATTATGGAAAATAATAACTAAGTATAGAGTTTATTGTCTTAACTCTTCTATTGATGATTATGGCCAAATATCAAGTAAGGGTTTTAGATGAAAATTAACCCTTTCCATTGCCTACTGACATTTTGGAACATTTTTACATCATGAATACTTACATACAAAATTGAAAAGGAGAAAACGAAGAAATTTTGAAATTAGATTTAATAAGGGAGAAAATCTCGAATTCTCATTTTAAAATCTTAAATCTCACTCAATCAAAAAAGCCAGTTCACTAAATATTAAAGAAACATTTAATTTTTTTAAAAGTTTTTACCTATATCTACCTATTTATATTTTTAAAAACCCAAAAATTTCAAGATTCAAACCGTTAAACACCGCAACTGTTCAATTTCATGATTTGCAAGCGTTTCAAATGTTTTTCTTCTTCAAATATTTGAGATTTTTTTTTTTATGCACGAATTGATACCCGGAGTATTCTTTTGAAATATGTAATAATATGGGTAGAAATTGTTTTTTTTTCTCAGAATCGGGATGGAACTAAGGGTTGTGATTTTTCTTACTTTTTTTTTTATTGACGTCATAATTTTTACTATTTTCTTTATATTGTTATCTATGTATGTATGCTGAATTTGATGTGTTGTAAAGGAACAAATAATGTTCCCATGCCAACATTATGCATTAATGCAATAATAAAATGTTATACATTTTCCCTAAACTATTATAAATATACCTAAGTATATAACCCTTAAAAAAATGTTTATACATATAAACATACATAAATCCGAATAACCTAATCAACCGAAAAGGAAAAACGTTTCCAACGTATATATTATACCTACGTTTGACGAGTCATTTTATTACCGGGATATAAAATGAAAGTCATTCTAAAAACTTCTGACCGACATAATTTGAGAGACTGAAAGATGAAGTCTATATGTATACCACTGAACTTTCACACGGAAGAGTATATATTTAGCTCCTTTTTTTTACCGATTTACATTAGAATACCTCATGCTCTATCCTATATTAAGTCAACAATAAAACTTTTTCCGACGAAAAATTAAGGGATTTTTTTTTCTTCTTTAAAATACCCTTTTCACCAAAAAAAAGAAGAAAAAAAAAAGAAAGAAAGAAAAAAATCTTTTGACCCCGGCATGACAGGCTAAACGAAAACAAATATATAAATGAGATTTCAATCGTCGTATATTTTACTTTGGGAATGGAAACATATGAGGAAAGAGTGGTTTTGGCAAATATTAAAAAAGCTCTTTTTACGAGCATTTCGAAGGTACGTAAACATAATTCGGAAGAGACATTGTTGTATATCTATGTATGTAATGCATTTGAATTTTTGGAACGCTGGCAAGTCGTTTTGCATATTCACATTTGAATAACATTGGAAACTACATAAGAGCTCGAGGCACACAGATTTAATAAACAGTTGGATATAAATCACATCATGACCTAGATATAAAGGGATAATTTACACCTTCTATGTATAATGTACAGTATGGAAGACACATAGATAAAAATCGATTTCCTAATCCAGATAACAATATACTTACTTTTTGTAGCCTTGAATCAGACTTTCCCAAGCTTTGAATTTATGACATGGTCAAGTGGGCAAGTTTTGACCCCAGATTCGATTGTTTAATTGTCAAAATAAAGATCGGTTTTACTTATTTACTTTAATTTTAAAGAAACACTTTAGATCAGCGATGGGCAAAAGGACACCCATGAGCGGATTTCCACCCATTAGTGTCAAAATATTTTAATACAAACATAAAAAACTCATCGTAATACATTGTGCGTAATATACTAGATTTAATGCATACATTGTATACTCGGTTTTACGAATGATACGAAGCATCAACGAAGCATTCATAATTAAAAAAAAAATAAATTCAGTATCTGTATCAGTTCAACACTCTTGATAGTAAGTATATTTGCTGCGGACTTTTCATCCACTGTCAAACATTATTGCTAAAGAAAATTTAAGATTTTCAGCAAATTTTAAAATATATTTTTCGTCTAATTTTTTTTATTCCCCATTATAATATTATTGAAATTTTATATTTCACTTCCGGTTTTTGTATTTTACTTCCGGTTTTTGTATTTTACTTCCGGTTTTTGTATTTTACTTCCGGTTTTTGTATTTTACTTAAAATATGAAAATTCCGTTATTAGCACTCCAACTGGCATAGTATTAGTATCTTTGGATTTAGACTTAAATTTTGCACAAATCTAGAAAAAATTAAGAAAAACCAGACGACAGCTGAGTTAAATGTCTTTTGCCATAGGATCGACTTAAAAATTGCTTCCTGTATCTATAAACTTTAATTGAAAATGTCTCTTCTCACACTTAATTCATTTTCCATTGTTGTATAGTTGTTTTCCGGGGAACATTGTTTCAGGAAACACTGTTTCAGGGAATTATTTTTCGAGAGAAATGCGTAATTCGGGGAATAGTCCTTCGGTTAATTATTTTAATTGTGGTAAATTGTGTTTCGAGCAAAATTTATTTCGAGTCGTTAATAATTACTCAAATATATTAAAATTATGAATAAATAAAAAAAAAATACTTACGAATTTGAAGACTAAGGCAGTATACCGCTTGAGACGCCATCGTTTGACGTCCACTATTACTTAAGGAAATATTTTGAAACCATTTTCTGAAAATAAAAGAAATTTTTTAATAATAAAATACTTAAATATATTACATTAGGTAACTGAATGCTTAAATAGTAGGTACATAAAACTATTTATTATATTTTAAGTATTGATTTTTTTTTTCTCTACAAATACATACTTACAAGTACATATGTTGTATGTAAATTATTGTATTACCTATTATTAAATATTTAAATTATGTGCCAGTCTAAAACGGATTTTTGTAGAAAATTACCTATACTTATTACATCATTTATACTAAATATTTAAGCAAGATAATTAATAGTTTTTTTACTATAACTTTACGCACGCATGGGAACAATTTACAAGACGTCTGATTTTTATTTTTTCCAAAACGTGTTTACATTAAACTTCGTCAGGAATGCACAATAATAAACAGTTTTCGTTTTTGTTTCGAAAGATCTGGCAATGGCAAGCTAAAAAGTCAGAATAAGTATAGCATTTGGAATGTTAACAATTTTTTGGAATAAGTATGTAGGTAATTACTTAGGAAATTTAGAGAAATTGAAAATTGGCAGATTGACGGTTTTTTAATTCTGTTATATGTCTGAAGTTGGGCTGAGGGTTTATCGATTCTAAATGTTTGATTTGTTTGTTTTTTTTCGATTTAAGTTAGTGTGTGATATTTTTCCAATTTATTTTTTTTTATATTTTAATAACTCTACTAAAATTAAATAAACAAAACCAGGTATAATTTCAAGAAATAGCACAAACTCATTATTATTTTATGTGACCTCTCGAATATACACTTAAAAACGAAAAAAAAAAAATTATTTGCATTAACCCACCAATTTTTCCAAAATAATTTAAAATAATAACTGAGTTTAAATGCAAATATCATTTACGTAAATTAAAATAAACAAACCGCCCGCTGTCTAAACTTTCGTGTCAATTGTTTTAAAGTCCTTGGCATCGTTGAAGCTCGCGCCCCTTATATCCTTCTTTCATGTAACTCACATAACAGCAACAACGAGAGTGTACACTCTCTATGTACTTAATACCTACATGCATACAGCGGGGAAGAAAATACGCTTTCCACTGTTGACTTTTTCAGTATTTATTTAGATTTCCGCAATTGTTTTATTTTTGTAGAGCAAAACAAAAATGGCAAAAAAAAAGAAAGAAAAAAAAAACAAAAAAACTCCACACAGTTGTAGTAACACATACCATATACTGGCGCCTTCACTTTGTAAATGATAATGTACAATAGTTTTTTTTATCTTGAACAATTTATGTGTGTGTGCATACATTTTTTTCTTCTTTTCTTTTTCTTTACATTTAAGAAACAAACACATGCAAAAGATTAGAGGCGCACCGAGAAGAAGTTGCATTATTATCGACTGAATTTGTGTACGTTACAAAACTAAGAGGATTTACTTACTCAGTGAAAAAAAGAAGGAAATCTTATCGACTCCTATTACTCCTTTTTATATCTCTATCCCGGTAGCCACTGCTCAACATTTTATAAACATTTTTGTCTGCAATAATCACGATCTTCTCCTATGTTCGTCAATTCGTCAAAATGTCCTCTAACTAACTATGCTGAAGACATTTGTACTTCTTGTACATTATCAAGTCGACAGTTCACCATCTCACCTCTACACCTTCGGTCCTGACACAATTTCTACTCCATACTGATCGTACACATTTTTCTTTCACCAACCAAACACATATTAAAATTTGACTTAATTTTACTATGCAATAATGAAATAAGAGAAATTTCACCGCACAATAAAGCAACGCAAGACATTAATTGGGAAATTTCTTATTTTTAAAAGTTACCAGTGATGTAGGTTAATAGTTAAGACAAACAAATATTTTGGCTAATGGCAAGAATATAATTTTCATACTTAGAGACTAGACTATTTAAGATTAATTAATTTCCGGAATTTAAGAAAATTTACAACTTCACCAACAGTTTTATTATTTAAAATAAGTACACATAACTATCTACAAAATGTACATAACTATAAGATATAAAATCTATTTTCTACTTTGAGTACCGTTCTAACTATGGACAAACATTGTCGACATTAATTTTGCATAATATGCAAATAAATTAGGTTTTCAATATTTTCGACATGAGCTTTTTTAATGAAAACTAAAAATACAAAAATCTTTGTTTGTAATTTTTGGCAACACTGCAATCTTGATTTGGAAAAAGTAAGCGTTTGGCAAAGAAATCTCACGAGCTCCACAAATATATGTCTTGGTTATACTTAGAAGACGAACAAGAAAGAAAAAAAAAATCGTATAAAGATACATAACTTGAGATCTATGTATATGCACAGGAAATTGGAGTTATTTACATTAAAATGCAAAAACATTTTAAAAAGGAAGAATTGTAAAAAAATATGACAAAACATAATTCTATTTGAATCAACATTCTTACGTTAGAAAACACATAAATAATATGTGAATGTTAAGATTAATTTAAATAACTTGACATTTGATTGGTTTTCCGTGTTCCTTAGCAAGATGAAAAAAATAAGGACTCCGTAAATTCTAAATCATTGAATTTTGAATGTAATCCATTAGGAAAATGAACGATTGTAAATAGGGTTCAAAGAACTAGTGCGTCATACACAAGTTTAGCCTCTCAATAGTCAATACCTACTTCCACCTATACGGAGCGAACCCCGTTAACCTGCTGTCTCTCATTACCAAGATTGAGTACCCAATCTCGGCGGCCGTATAAACCAGGAACAGACGGAAAAGGTAGAAATGGTCCTACGAAAAGAGGTTTGCGCGTTGGGCTGATAACCTACCCCATAAAACAGAGTTTATCATGAAACCGGTTTATTTACGTAACACTTCGTAAAAAAAAACTATCTCTAATCAAACAAAGGGTTTTTCAGATACAATTGAGAGAAATCCTAAATTGTGCACCAGTCACTTTAATTCATACGAAGCCCTACTAGGAAAAATGCCACGACCCGTCACTGACAAAATGAGTTGTTTTTTTTTGATCTATTGAGAATGAGAATGAGATAGGTGAATAGAAGATGGTAGATCATCAGAAGGAGGAAGGTGAAAAGAAATGAATTGTAAACGGGATTTTAAAGAAGCAAGAATATCGTTCTCTTTGTGAGACGAATTCCTACCTTAATTGTTAGTAAAACAAATTACAATAATTAAATATGTAAATATTTATTATCAAAATTGTAATTATTAAATAGAATTTTATTTATTTGCATATGGATAGGAAAATATTTACGTAACAATAATTGAACTGTCTGTCTGTCTTTAACTTTTTTGATAAATAGCTAAACAAATTTAAGTCGATAAATGGCTATGTAAATGATAAATGATTTAAACTCAATTGAACATTTATTTTTTAAAGTTAGACAAAGCTAAGTATAGCTCCGATATATATGTAATAAAGTTCATAACTTAACTTAAATCTGAATATAAGCAAATAATAACAGAATTTACTCTTGAGATTTGTAGATTTATGTATGTAGTACGAAATGCAAGAAATATAATTAATTTATTGTTTGAATTCTGTAATGAAATTGAATATACTCGTACATACATACATTAATTAACAATGAAGGTGTTTATGCTAATAATCCCATTAAAGTCATACAGTTAATGTTTCTGATTTGCATTTAAGTTACGTTATAGTTTAAATAGAGTCATTAGTTGATTTAGTTTTACTCAGAATTTTATAATTAAACCTAGCCACGCAAATAGTTAAGCATACGAGGAATTCAATTAGAAAAATCATCTTTAAAATAACAAACATTTTCAGCATGTAAGTAAATTCGGGTGAACTATGGGCGTCCACACCCACAATCCATAGACCACTATATGTGGGCCGAAAGGACATTCCACAATAATGTATATTCTGATAGGTCCATGGCTACCAGTCCAGAAGACCAATGAACTTCAGGATGCCAAGCGCCTTTTGTATCTTTACAAAAAAGGCTGGGCAATTTCAGTTTTAGGTAACAATCTACAGGTTGGTGCAGGCACCATCCTGTGTAGATGGGCTTTGTGAACTGGCCGTGCTCTGTGTAAGCTTTTCTACTTAAGCTCCAAACAATGTAGACTGGTCAGGCCTCTTCGCTTGTCTGTATCCAGAAGCACTAAATATACAGGATGTGTAAAACTAAAAGGAAGGGAAGACTCATGATAGTGTGATCAATATGAACCAAAAAAAAATTGTTCTACACGGATGTCCAATTCTTGGCCGTTTTCTAGTTACAGAGACGCTAGACTTCATTGAGCTTGAAAATGTCTAATAATTTCTAAAGAAGCATTTAACTCATTAACGACTGACACCCAATTCCTTCGTTTGATTTTGACGAAACTTTACACAGACACTATTTAGGGTATTTATATTGACATGATATTTATTTTTTATTTTTTTTTAAGCTAAATAATATGACATGTACTTATTCCTCCATGTTTTTCAAATAAAATGGTTTTTTTATGACATAAAATCTCGCAGTTTTACTATTTTTAGAACCCTCTAACACCGAATTGGGTATTTTGTCATAAAATCAGCCCAGGTAAGTGGTCCCACCCAGGTGTCAGATAATTGATACCTAAGGCTATTAGGCACCAAGAGGGTTTTCCAATTTTCCAGAGCCATTTAAGTGCAATTTTTCCGATTTTGTAAATTTCCTCACCTTTGACCGGCTAAATACCCCTCAAGACATGATACTATATGGCCCCCAAATTATTTTTGATTAGTCCTATCCTTTATCTACCTGTCGATGAAAACTAATTCGCGATACCTCTCACCTGGCTCTAGCTAGATTTTTTCTAAGATTCCTCTATTGTTAGGTATTATTCTACCTAATAGTCGTTAATGGGTTAAAGAAAAGACTCCATTCTACAAACTTACATTTCGATAATAAGTAAGAAATTAAGTACATAAGTACTTAAGTTTCGTTTTAAATAATTATTCCGTATAAAATTTCGAGTAACCTTATCGGATGAGAAAAGCCTGCTTCAGTATTTGTATCTATTTTTCTAGTAAGTATACCTACAACGGTGCTGATTGTTGAAAAAACCATATGTACTTACATATTGAACTCCACTAAAACCACCTTAGGTATATATTTACTTAACAACTTTAATTTTCCGATTTCTGATTCTGAAAATTAATTCAACCCTCAACCTATAATTTATACAAAATCGATAGTTATCGTTAATAAAATTCAAAAAGAAACAAGATCCAGTCCGTTAGACTTCCTTGAAAAGAATATAAAAAAAGAACACCTTTTCAAAGGTTTCACCTTATATCCAATATGTTGGTATTATAACGACTATAAATATATGTATATATGTATATATGCATGTATGTAAACCAAAAGCAAATCGATTTATCATATCTTTTTGTTTTTTTTTTTTTTTTTGCACCTTTGCTGTAGGTAATAACATTTAATCCATAAATCAACTAAACTATTTGAGGATTATTAAAATCATGGCATTATCCCTATGAATAATGCAATGCCTTTTTTTGTGTGACAGTAATTTGACGTAAGAATGCACAGAGCTTTATCATAAAAAGGTGAACAAGCACATGCAAGAAAATATATATCATTCCACGTGTCAACTTTAGTTTTTCTTTTTTCTTTTTTTTCGTTTTTTTCTGTTTCTTTTTTTATATTATTCTGTTTATATAATATAAAAAGGAAACCATAATATTTATATTATTATGGATACCTACATACTACATGAATTGTATTTATATGTATATAAACAACCCTTAACCCCTACAGTAGATCATTTACATATACCGAGAGCCATCTCCTATAGTTAAGTATATAGTAGATTATATAACACATAGCTTGAAAATGAAAAGTACATACATACATATATGTCAGTATAGTTATATATAATCGTAAAAGTACCATACACATACTACTATACAACAACAATCACACCATCCATCTAGTCAGATATCTTCAAAACCGGGATGATTTTATATAGCATAGCATTGGATAGGTTACCCTATTCTATTCCTCCATATACACCTTTCTGTCTCTTCTTATACTATATTTGTAGGTGCCGTAGTATAAGAGTGTAGTAAGTATCAGTGGAAAAATGTGATGTTTCACCTTGATGGATTTTCACGTAACTGTTAGAAAATACCATTTTGACGTCAAACGATTTTTCATATATAAATGCAATAAATGTTTATTTCAAAGATAGGAGCCCATCAACGTGGTGAAAGGCAACGTGTATATACTTATAGAAAAATGAAAAAAAAAAACAAAAAGAACAAAAAAAAACATTAGAAAAGCTTCGAGGGAAAATATACACAAATAAATATGAAAGTTAAAGCAAAAAAAAAACAACAACAACAAAAAAAGAGTTATTGCAACATATTACATAAAACTAGTTTTTGGGAACACATTAAAAGTTTACCAAACTATATAAACATGGTCCTTCCATATATCGTACATATATCATTTTCATTTTTTTTTTGTGATTTAAAGCTTGGAGTACAAAATCAATTTCCCTTCCATTCGATTGGACATAAAATATCAATTATTGGGAAATTTTTCCAATTAGGGAGTTGCAAAAATGGATTTATTAGTATTAAGTAAGTATTTTGTGTATGTATATTGTATATGTATATATAAGCAATAGCAATGAAACAAAATTCATAAAACATTTTAAACGAAAATAGCTTTGTAGAACTTGAAATTGATTTCAAATCTTCACATAAAAATCCTTATGATATATTTAGATTTAGAGTCTGAAAATATTGTTGGTAAGTAAATTCTTTTTTTTTTATATGAAGAAAGTTATTGTCGTAGTTAAATTCATTTTTATTGAAGAAAAGCGAAATTAATGGACATTAGAAATATTTTAGGTAAGTACTTTAATAAACATAACTTTATTGGTAATAAGAACCGTTTGTATATGTATTATAACAACTTCCACATAAAGGGTGTAGTGTTTGTGTGGTCCCTATAGGAAAATGGTGAATACTTATACTTAGAATCGAAAATGCAATAAAACAAAAATCGTATTGGAATAAAATTTGTGTTCTGTAAACTGTCAGGTAATTGGTAACAACTTTTAAACCACACTGTAATTTACAAAACATACTTAGGAAAAACGCAATATCCTTAGAAACTATAGGGTTAACCATTTTCTACAGGAAACTTAGTAGAATATATATACTAAACAAACACAACAACACCGTAGGGTGAGATAAGGGTGGTTTTACCTTCTCACTGAAGAGCCAACCTATTCTTATGAAAAAGTGATGAAATAAAATTGTACAAAACGAGAATTTCAATCGTCTCAGCTAATTGTTCTAAATTGGAGTTGCGATTAAAGAAAGATAAGAGAGGGGGTGGGGCGGTAGACTTAAAGAACAAATTTGCAGAGTACTTTGTTTTGTTTTGGAAAAAAAAATGTTAAATTTGTTTCTGTTGTAGCTAAAGAAATGATCGAAAGACCCTTAAAACCACTGAAATTTCACACTTACCCGTTTCCTTTAATTTGAACCTTGAAAGAAAAGTCTCGATACTGAAAGTGTTCACGAGAAAACTAATTAAAAAAAGTACGAACAATTCTAGTAGAATCTACTGATTTTAAAGTAATTTTCAGCATTTCTTGCCTAAAAAATTGATTTATGGCCGACATCCCAGTGTAAAAAAAAATCGATTTGAAAATTCACTACGAAAGCGAAAGAAATCCAAAGCCTCACCGAATAACTGTAAACTAAACAGGCACCTCACAACCTTTGGCTAAAAAAATGATCTACACTGTGAAAAATGTGTTGAAATAGAAACATATGGCCCATATTACCAAAGGTTTTTTTTTTATATAGAAATGTTTCAAAATGTTTCAAAAAAGAAAAACAAAATGACGGACAAAAAACTAGCGTGCATACCCGCGCTTCGGTGATACTAGCCAGGAAAATTCCGCGCATGGTGCAAATGGTTTAATGGAAGAGTGTCCTGTACAAATGTCATTAGGACGTCACATTTTTGGTTCATTCCTCCTTCAAGAGCTTTTTAGTACTATACTTATTTCTGCGTAACGTGGGGAAGAAAGTTTTCTGAACCAGGAGTGATCATAATTTTTGGCACACCCGACACTCCGCATGGCCTACGTCCAATCAATCAAGTGTTTGTTCGTAATTAATTTAGACATTCTAACATAGACTTTTATATGTATATATGCAGATCAGCTATTTTGAACCGGTGGTACGCGTAGCCCTAGGGGTACAAAGCCAAAGCTAGTTGCTAAGGGCTACGCAAGGAAAAATATTATAAAAAAAATGTTGTGCAAAAACAGATAAAACAAATATACTTTCTTGCTAGTATTTTGTAATTCATGTTTTCCAGAAAATAACGTCACAGCTCTTCGTCATACATTCTTAAAATCGTTCAAATTGCCGCTTATATTTGAACGTATAAGAAATCCTTTTTCCGAAATTGCATTACCAGCTGTCCAGGAAAGAGATCATTTCATTGAGGTTTTATGCGATTTGGTGTATTAAAGAGCGACTTGTTGATTTCTGGCTTAAAAGAAGAGCAGAATATCGATTGATTTTTGACAGAGCTTTGAAATGTTTGATCCCTTACAGTATGCTATATGTCTGTGAACCTGGATTTTCGGCTATATGTTTGTAATAAAAAACAAGTTTCGATCGAGAATTGAAGTTGAACCAGACTTAGTACGCCTAAAATTGACATTAATAAAACTTAAACCTGATATTACAGAATTG
The DNA here is from genome assembly GCA_026745375.1 of Platyura marginata. Taxonomy (NCBI): domain Eukaryota; kingdom Metazoa; phylum Arthropoda; class Insecta; order Diptera; family Keroplatidae; genus Platyura; species Platyura marginata. The sequence continues at coordinate 17,442 of JANSTT010004249.1, forward strand.
TGAAAATCTAAGCAAGCCCAGTGCTGGCATCAAAATGCAAATCATTTATTCAAAAGAAAAATTATGGGGTCGCAACCCAATTAAAGATTTTGTTTTGAATTACAACAACAACAAAAAAAGGTCCGCAACCGCTGATGTATGTAGATAAAGCTTAAATTCTAAAGTATACACCAATCATATGCTCCACGCTAAATTCCAGATAAACATAAAAATTCACTGGACTATCATAGAATGTACTTTACATGGAAATTTATTTTAAAATTGATAAAATTAAATGATTATTAATGTAACATAATATAAGCCTCAAATACGGTTGAAGTCACATCTGATATATAAATAAACGAACATTTATAGAAAAATAAATAAATTATAATGGTTGGAAACAAATTCCGTGGTAAATGCATGCGATTAATTTGATTGTAATTTATTATTATTGTTGATATGCGAGTTCAATATTTTGTTTCATTATCGGTCCTGTTCTATAATATCGTTAAAAATCTATTTATTAAACGTTAATCAGAAAATTTATAGAGTGATAAACGTTTACAATTAGCGAAAAATTTGTTAACTTCATAATTTATGCAACAAAATCGATATGAGTAATAAAATTTAAAAAAAAAAAGGGGAACACCCGAATTATGGTATTGATGAGATCTATAAAAATAGCTTCCATTCGATGGCAATTCATCGCAATTAAATATTTTTAAACAGAAATAGTGGATCGAATCGAATGAACACCCCCCTCGAAATGTTTCCCGATGGCACCTTTCAATAAAGACTTACAAATCAAAAGGAACAACGTAGCTTCTTCACAGAAATACCAATTCAAGATCTTGTTCACATTTTTCAGTAGATAATGATGCTCTGTTGGTCTGTTCATCTGTATTCTTTAGTTCTTCCTTCTATTCTTCTGTTCTTCAGTTTGTTAGTTCTTCTATTCTTCCAAAGCAGAAGGGCGACACTGGACTGAGAAATTCATACCTTTGTCAACAAAGAGCTGACAAGCTACTAAGACTTCACAAAAACAGTCTCAGAATTTACACTAAACTATCTACAGGTCACTGCCATCTGAAATATCTCCAGAAAATCGGCAGAATACCTGACCCTTCATGCCGCTTCTGTCACGAAGAGGACGAAACGGTGAAACACGTACTCTGCGAATGTCCGGCCCGGCTCATAATAGGCTTCCCCACTTAGGAGGCTACACATTCTGACTCCGAACGACATCCGACAGAACGTTCCCTCACAGGTGTTAAAAAACTTTAATAACACCTCGCTAAACGAGGACATTTGAATCTCAGAAGGGGGCATCCACAATAGATATTCTAGGTCTCAGTGATGAAAGCCCAATAGCCCCACAGCCCCCCTAAACCTAAGTCTAAACCTTTCTACTCTCCCACTTTTCACAACAGAAAAACTATAGAAAACTGAACAGGAGGACAGTTTTCTATAGTTTTTCTGTTGTTCTTTTCTTCTATTGTTCCAACATTCTGTTCTGGTGTATGGTCTAATTGTCTTCAATGAGTAGAAATATTTTAAAAAAATTCTCGTGCTATTTACTTACTTAAGTGGTAACCAACACACCTTGTATAGTTGATATTATTAGGGTCAATATAGTTGGTATAATTATATATAAAAGCTGCAAACTCATTCTACCACTAGTCCCCATATACAATACCCCAAAAGTGTTTTCTACTACAACTGGATGTCGTAAAATTGTATCATTTCATTATAGTAGGTATAGACAAATGAAGCAAGTAATTTTTTTGTGGCATGGCAAGTAATTGTAGCTAAAAATATAAATTTAACCTCACTAAAACCACTTCATAATAGTTATTGGTGAAAGCGTCGATTTAATTTTTCTTTTTTTGTTTTTGTAGATCTTTATTTTGGCATGACGTGGTTTGTAAAATTATAAGTGGGTAACCTAAAATGTTCTTTTTCGTACAAACTTAAACTTATGTTCTTACTAAGAGAGAAAGGATCGTTTTTTTTTTGCACAGCTTTAAAAAAAACTTACACAAATCTATTTTACACTAAACAATTTCAAGGAAGCCAAAAACATTTATTTAAAATTTGCATGCAAATACATAATACATTATCCAGTTACGGGTACAAAAATATAATAAAATGTATACTCACGTTTTTACTTAGGTGCAAATGAGATGGGGGGTGTGTTTTGGTTTGAAAATTCCTCCTTCGGAAAAGAAAAATGTAAATACGCACATATGCACAGGAACGTATATTAAGTATATGCAACCAACACAAATACACCGGAACCTCTCGTGCAAAAATCTTTTTTCTTTTTTTTTTCTTTATTGTTGTACACTGTCTGTGTGCAGTTTGAGGGAAAATTCAAATATTTACAAATGCAACACACACGAAACTGTACGCTTTTCCTCCACACTATATTGGATTTGTATAAGTGGGCCAAAGTTTTTTTTTTTTTTTTTTTTTTCTTTCTTTTTCTATTCGTTTTTGCTCACTTAATCCAGGTACGGAAAATGTAATGGTCAAATGTCAAAAGGGATGAAAATATGACAAACAAAAAAAAAATGTACGACAAGTACCTCGTTTAACTGTATTGAGATTGAGGGTATGATTATTGTGGTATGGGTGATGTATTAAAAATGTACTGTGAAGTGTTTTTTTTTATTGCTGCGAAAAATGCCAATTGGAAAAAAAGAACAATTGAAACACTAATTGAAATAGTCTTTTTAATAGGAGAGGTAAAATAAACAATGAAACAATTGAAAACCGAAAATAAAACGTAATTTTCAAGTAATTTTTCAATCTTGTTTACAATATTTTTGTTCAGGCACTGTTTTGCTCACTGTACAAATCGAACCAACACACGTCCGTACCCGTACAACACACACACCATTGCAATGTTACATTTCCAAAGTGAAGAAAAAAAAACACAAGTAAAATGTACCAGAATCAAGCACTTGACTGACCCTGTTTTGGCAGCTAAATCCAAGTTCAAATGAAATCAATTTTATATCACCCGAATGCTGATTCGATCACAATTCAATAATAGTTGTAAATAGTAAATGAACAATGCTAATTTGATAGGTTCAAACGCGTTTTTTTCTGTAGGAAACGTCGACCGAACGTTCCTGACAGATCTTAGGTGGATTCTCTCGCAAGAGAGACTTTCTGGACCTTGTTCATTTTTGGATAGATGTGTGCAAGCTACATTTACATCACATTTGGAGCATGCGTCTTTTTGTTTGGTTGTGTTTGTCATTCACGTGATCTGGCCCGCAAGTTTTTAATCCCTGCGCTTTTTTTTTTAAACCGAAAAAAAAACACGTAAAAAGGTTTTCCTTCTTGAATGGGCACGCAAGTATTATTAACATAATTTATTTTTAAATTTCACCCACACTACCCAAAAACTGGATTTCGCCATAAGGTAAGCAATTCTCTTCGACAAAATAGATACGAACGAATTTTATCGCCACAAAGTAGGCAACACAAATAGTGTAATTTCTTTCAATACTAAATATGGAAAATTGGTTTTAAGCTTTTCAGTTTTTAAAAGAAAATTCAAAATATTTTCGTTACAGTATATTTGGTGCAAGTTTGATACTTTTCAAATTTGTGGGTACCCGGGGATACTTTTCAGCCAAACACCCAATCTTTTTAGTTAATATTTTTATATTCAAAACTTTTTTTAAATTACATAAGAAAACAAAATCGTTTTATTTAAGTAAAAAACACTTAATATAAAAAAACAGTATAACAAATACGATTTTTCGAGTCGAATGTTCAAATTTTACATCTCGGCCGAAAACAATACTAGGGAGTACAAAAAAAAGCGTGGCTTCGGGAATGTTTGCAGAAAATGAACTGAACCTGAATGAAAAAACACAGAAACTTATCATATATATACATATCTGAAAAAAGGAAGAATGTACCTTTATTTTTCACCAAATTTTATGGTTCTAGGGTAAACCCTCGATTTTTAAAAAATATTCAAACTTAAAAAACTTTTATATCTCATGAATAGTCAAGATTACTAAAATTGGCTAGTTTTATTTTTTTATAAAATAGGGGAGGGTTAGGTCTTAGAATTTTGTATCCTTTAGAGAAATGTTCAGGTTATATTTGTCTATCATTTTTGTCATATTGATTTTTTCTCTATTCCGAATATATTTCGAGAAAATAAATAATTTTTGTCAAAATTAGGTACATATCGCAAAATTTTATCTCTTCCCTATACTTAGTTTGATTTGCTCCAAAAAAAGAGAGAACTTAATAAACTTAAAATTACAACGCACCAGCTTAACCCGGAATTTTGATCACGGATAGATGGAGACGGATAGGCATGTGTATTTCAACTTAAAATTGGACGAATGCTGCTAATCTGTTTTTCAACCGAAAATATTAAGGGGTGTTACAAACTCCTTGGCCAACGTTACAATTTCCTCATATTCTACGTTCATATGACTATAAAAAAGAATATTAAGGACGAACTTTTACAACTTAACGAATATTTTGACAGTCAGTTGTAATGATAACCTAATTACCATATGACTTATTGGCCAAAACCCCTAAACGAACCGTAATTTTGACGATATAATGATAATGGCCACCATACATGAATCAATTTATACCGACAAAAAAGTGGTTAAGTTTTATGGCAACATACCGCCCCATTGTAGTAGCATGTAATAATTAAAACCATCTTTTAACACTACATAATCGTATTTATTTCCATTAAAAATTATAATTTACTTCATACATAATATACATACATAAAAATGATTTTTTTTATTGAGATTACACATAAGATATCGGACTTTTAATTGCCCATTTAAATATATAAGTAGTTCTAGTACTTTCTACATTTTTATAGAATAAATTTTTTTTTATTTAATAGATATAGTAACAGAGACAGAGTATGTCTAGTTTTTTTTTTTTTTTTTTTAATAATATTTTAATTTATTTGTATGTTCTTGTATTGTATCGAGTTATTATTAATTATTATATCGTGTCAATAAAGTAACAAATAAGGAAAGAAAGAAGATGAAAAAAAACTTAAAACTTTTTGATAAGAATTAATGATGGAATAATACTAAAAATGTACTAAATTGTACACGAAAAACTTCGCTATATTTGAGTACTTTTACTCATTAAAAATATTGAAAGCACTAAATATTAATGTCCGTATGAGTATATTTTTGTAAATTGTACTCCGAATACATAAAACTCGAAAAAATACTTAAGAATTTCGAATGTGCATTTCAATTAAAGCATAGGTCGCCAAATGTCACTCAATTTACTCAAAACCACTCGCAGCCATATTTGTTTTTATATACACATTTATTTTTCATAATACGAATACGCAATAAAGAAAGAATAGAAGCAATACAAAGTGTGTAACACAGGGTAAATTTTATTTTGTTGATTCTAAGCCCAAATTAATTGTGGAGGCAATACACAAATAAATAAATAAAATGTCTCTATGTGTTTTTTTTTTTACTCAGACGCCATATTGGTTTGAAAACATCTGAATTAAAGAATTGTTTTTGCTCATTTTTCAGCATTTTACCCTATTGTTTTGTGTCAGTACTTCAAACATTTAAATGAAGAAAGGCCCAGAAGTAAAAAAAAAAAATTTAAATACTTCCAAAAATGACATTTGAATGAAAATACTCAACATGGATCAAAACCAAAAAATAATATTTTAAAATCCTCTTCTCATACGAAAAGTACTTTTAAAAAAATTACTTTCAATATAAAAAATACTCAGAAGTAAAACATTTAAGTACTACGTAATGAGCACAAACTTTAGTTATTGAAATGCTCATAAGTAAAGTACCTACTCAATACTTTACATTGTATTCTAAAAAAAATCTAATGTTAAGCCACTTTAAAGCAATTTCCAATTAAGTTGGACTTGGACTTTAGCATCAATTCGGTGTCTTCAATAATTTTATTTGGTTCAACGGGTTTTTTGGTAATTTGTTTGCGCCATAAAAACGATAAGTAGAAGTAGAAATAGAATTTGATCCCTAGATCGTAACAGTGGGGTCAATAATTTTATATGAACCATTTTAATAGAATTTATCAAGGAATCGGTCATAATAAAGTAGTAATGTAGAATGTAGTAGTAGTAGTAATGCTAAGAGAGAGATTTTTTTGAAAAAAAAAGTAGCGACACCTAAACCTTCCTATCATGATTTAAAAAAAAAAATTCTACGCATCGCTACTGCAATCAAGATTCAATCAAAATAAGCCTTTACTTATCACTAAATAACTCCCAATCAAATAAATCAAAAACAAACAAATAATTATCGAATATATCAGAGTATTGGTGTATTTATAATAATCAAAATTCTTTCGCACTTTTATATCAATTAAACTAAATAAAGAAAAAAAAATCGAATTGAAATTAAATGAAAACAATTCTAAACTAACATCTCGTTTCATATAGTCCGCTACGTCCAATATATCGGACCCATTTTATAACATCATGATCGGAATAGTTTAGTTTCGGTTCGAACACTTTTAAGTAGCGAACCTGAATATTAAGTTTATCGATATTTAGAGACAAACAAACAAACAAAAAATCTACTCAGTAATGTAACTTACCTTAAAGCCTGATGGTGCAAATGGCACTTCGAAATTCATTGAAATTGGTGGTCGGGTCCATTTCTTTTTCGTATCGGTTTCGAGTAGTTCAATTTCAGCCGAAAGTTGCGTTTCTTTCATGCCAGCCATACGCTTAATTCTATCCAAATACAAAAAAAAATAAAATAAATTTAAAAAAAAAACCAAAAATTCTTCCAAATCAGACATACTTCCAAACAATCGCATTCTCTGACGCCTTGTACTTTGCTTTTCCCTTCAAACAAATCAATTGAACGCCAGACGTATTCAATGGCGTCGGAATTTTAACTTCGATTTTTTGACCAAGAAGCGACGGTTTAAAGTTCGACTTCAAAACAACCTAACCACCAAAGGATAAATTATAATTATTAGTTTACAATAAAATTTAAAAAAAAAAAAAAACTTTACTTTAACTTCCATTTTGGTTCGACCAACTTCTCTGACCAATGGAATAACACGGAATGGCAGCGAAATATCTTTTGTGGTACGATAGCGCATCAGCTCAAATTCGCCATCGGGCGGAATGAAACTAATCGAGTGTTCGGTCTCAAATTTGCTTAATTTTACGCATTGATGAAATTGACAATCATCAATGACAACGACCGGTTTTCCAGATCGTGACGATTCAGCTTCGGCATTGCCAGAAATGCCACCACGACCCTTGGCTTCCATGACGATTTTATCGTTAATGCCAAATTTACATTCGGGCATACCTAGAAATTTTGATTTATTTTAAATTTCCTATTAATTTGTAGCCATTTTTTAATCAAATTGATCATTAATAGGGAGGGGTATGAATACCAGAGGTTCTTCAGAAATGATATAGTACCACAGACTTTCCTCCCTTACTGTCACTATCAACTTTGGTGCAATCGAATTAATCACTCGTTTAAAGATTTGTCCCCAGGAAATTACGGAACGGGCTGGACGGAATTACTCAGAATTACATAGAATTCCAAGGAATTGTGCAACAAAATTAATTAGAATTACAAGAAATGACATGATTTATTTTGCAAAAATTATTTCAGTGATTACCCCCCAGCTCATGAAGATGATGATAAGGATGAAGATCCCAAGGAGAATAATGTTAAACAACAATTGGCAAACTATGGTCAAAATGGAACAGAAACAAAGACCAGCGTTGCGGAATAGAGTCTAAATTTTGAGTATTTCTCAACCGATCCAATGCATTCTCTATCGTTAGGATGTCATCGTTGATGTGTCTCACTGGATTGGATCCACTAAAAGATTGGCTGGCCAAAACAATTTATTAAAAATTGACCAAGAAGAAAATCGGGAAAAACTTTGGCCACCGGTCAACTTCTCTGTTTTTGGAACTATTGAGGAGATTTTTGTTAATATGGTCTGCCCTTCTCTATACCGTTTGACTATGACTATCTTTAAATCCTAATAGATTCTCACAGTGTTTAACGTTCATTATTTAAGTCAGTCATGGAAAGAGTCCGGGAATAATTGCCGGTAATGATTGATGTCGAATTTGAGATTGTTCCGAAAATCATATCGAAGACCCCACATAATTATCTTCGCAAGATAAACCCAGAAATTGGACGACATCTGTCCAAGATGCAATAATCCCACTCATGACACGCAGCAACTTGTTAATTGTGCACAAAATCCCACCACCTTGACAACAGAAGACCTATGGACCAACCCCAATTAGGGTTGCTACATTTCTCGAACTAACAGGATGCATGGCACCAGCGGCTACTAAAAAAAAGAAAAGGAAAATCCCATCCGACATAATTTTCGCCAGCACTTGGTCTTCCACTTTTATATTGAGTTCAATCGTTCAATTACTGAAAAGGGGGGGCAACTACGGACAATATGGCTGATGTCATCGATTTCCACACAGAATACAAATCCAATTAATTGACAGATCAATAACAATAGCGGATCTAAGTAACGGAACTTTTACTGTGGTGGCAGTGAAACGATAGTTGAACGAAAAGTACACAAAAGACAAAAAGTCATTGATACAGACCAGAATTAGCATTGATGACATTACTGAACCACGCGGAACTACGATTATAAGGAATCACTGATAAGGATCTACACTGAGAAGTGGCCATAGAATAAATTTACCAACGTTACGGGACAATGATGAAAGGAATGCAAGAGGAATAGTTTCGAATAGGAGTATTTTAACAATAAACTGGACAAATAAAAAAATTAATGCTGGATATTCCTTCGAAATATTTTTTTAGCTATTCTTTAAACGATAAGTGGGTCGAAAATCACTGTCGAATTTATAAATGAGAAAAATGTTGGATTAGTAATTAAAAATTGATATAAATATTACCTGATAGATATGATTTAACAACTACCTTTCCAGCAACATGAGCGGACAAAACTTGACCCTGTGGACTCATCAACAGATTGACATATTCAAGCACATCTAAGAATAATTCATTTCGACGATATTTAATACCCTCCCGACGCCAACCAATTTGTCCGGTTACCTTTGAAAATGTTTTTTTTTTTTTTGTTAAATATTAATTAACGAAAAATTTCAAATAAAGCAAAATTAAAAAATCATTATAAAAAAAAAAAATAGTGTAAATTTGTACTTGAGATGTAATTTGAGCTTGTTCCTCTTTCGTTGCCGATTTAATTCCCTGTTGGGTGATGAATGTCTTAAGCACCCCGGTATCGGTATTTTGTGGATAACCAAAATCCAAAATTTCTTTAGAATTATATATAAAAAAGAAAGAGACAAAAAAAATGCCAAAATTTGTACAAAACCCAAACAAAATTCCTAAATTACGTCCAATCACTTACCATCGAGCAATTCGTAAATGAGTACGAAATTATTTTTGATATTCTCTTCGGATATTTTGCCAAAGTACGATTGCATCACATCAATGATTTTGAGTAAAAACTCAAAGACCATTGCGGCGTTTACATTTTGTTTTGTAACGGCCGCCAGCCAAATATTTGCTCGCTAAATGTTAATAACAAAACAAAATGGACATTTGAACCATTTCTTTCATGAAACTTGAATTTTGATAATTTTTTTTTTTTCTAAACTTTACCTTTATATGAAAGAAACTGGTGCGAGCAATATTAGTAACTGGAGACCGAACCTGTTGCCTAGCATGAATGACGTTAACACGAAAAGCGTCGACCGCGTTTCTGCCAATGTCATCCCTGTAGACACGTGATATTAACACTTCCCCTTTGTGATTGTATACGAACAATCCGCCAATCATGTTGATCCCGTTTTTCTTTTCAGTTCAATATACCAAAAAAATATACACACAGCAAATAGCCTAACAAAACTGTAAAATAAAATTTATTGATTATTATTGGAGCATACTTAGTTGAAATTCATTTTAATAATTGTTGACAGACTAGTTCAGTTCTGTCTGGTACCGCTGATTAAAAAAAAATTACATACGGTAGATATGTAGGTTCCAACGTACAGTAGAAATTGAAGCAGAGATACATACAATTGTGTCAGAGAAATTATAAAAACGGGCACATCTAGATTCTCTCAGATAGCAAAGCGGCAATTTTAGCCATTCGTTCTTATGAGGTAAGATCAAAGTTAGTACTCGACTGTCTCAAGGTACTAAAAGATATTTTTCAAACAAATAAAATCTAAAACTATTTGGGTTCCGGTACATAATGGAATTAATGGAAACGAACGAGCAGATGCACTTTCAATAGAAGGCTCAGCTCGCTCTGGCACTAACCCAACACCGTTCCTGTGGACTATCAATAATGGCTAGTAATGGCTAGAATACAAGAGTTGCTCAATCTAGAGGCCCAGATATACTGGAATGCCATCAATGGATGTTGACACTTCGAACTATTTCTACCTACACCCTCTGTCACCCTCTCGAAACAAATTCTCAACTTGAATAGAGAGCAAATCAGTAAGGTAACTGGGAAATTATGTCTAAACCCATGACAAAACTGGTCGTGTTCTTAAACAAAAGTCAGTGGAAATTTTGGAGAAATATAGACAGATGGCCATGCACAATGAACCCCGTGAATGAATCAAGTGCTATGGGACGTTTTGAATCTATAGAAATTGGAACGGGTAGAAAATTATACTTATTCTGGTAAAATGCTGGGATTTAACCAAATTTACCTGGCTACCGGTTTCATTGTAAGATGATTGGTGACTGTGAATTTTAAAGATGATCATTTCTTTAAATTGACTCTGTTGTGAGTGTAACGAATGATTATTATTGTATCTGACTATGATTCCGGCTCATATACCTACCAAATATACAAAATTACGATAGTGACACAACTTTCTTTTGTCTCACCTATATTTTGTCACTTTTTGGGTGATTTCCTTGGTGACAGTCACCTTACATGAAATGATGACTTTTGATATGTGACAGTCACCAATCACCTTACATTAACCCGCCCCTGGATTTGTTTTTTTTTGTCCGCTTAATGAATTCAATGGAGTTAAGTCGTTTTCGAGAAATTAAATATTTTCCGAGTACCCAAGTACAGTCGGGCAAATGAAATTTTGCTTTTACACATAGTTTTCAACAGGATATACATGCTAGATAGTTCCGTGCGTACTAAGAAATTAAAGAATAAAAAAATTGGCGAAAGAACAACCAATTTTTGAATTTTAATTGTTGCAATAAAGGATTAAGGGGTTAATGGTCTGCACACGTCTCAAGTCTCAATCCATTTATATTTTTTTTAGGTATGAAATATATCCCTGTTGAAACTATCCCACTGATTCAGGAAGTTCAGAATTAGGCCGGTGCAAAAAGATGTGGTGAATTTTGTCCAACTATTAAGTTAGATTAAAAAAAACAGACACAACAAGAAAATTAATTTCAACTCTCAGGGACTATTGTACATTTGATAAAATAGCTCATCCAAAAATTGTCCAAAATGTGGGACTTTTAAAAATGACAAATGATACTCCATTTGAGATGAGGTAACAATATTATTCGGTTGAATAAGACAAAATTGTATTAACGGCAGAAATGTAGATATGAACCAAAAGCCCGGTTATTATAGAAAATAACCAACAATTGCCATGATTGCAGCCCGTCGTCGTAGGGGTAAACGGATTACAATAAATTAACATAACGATCCAATAATTCAGTTTGTCGTAGATGAGATCCTTAAGCAGTAACATTGCACTACGGAATACCTCATATGGCACGAGGGCGGGTTGGCATATTTAATATTGCCATTTATTAATTTCAATAAACAAAGTGTCGTTTATCATCATCATCATCATCAGGCCGTTTGTCGTTCCACGAGGGAGCATAGGCCATCCACAAAGTGTCGTTTATAATTGAGACAATTATTCACATTGACATTGGAAAACAAAAATACTCTGCACGTTATGTCAGACAGGACAGTTCGTAAATTATGGTTTTTGTTGAATTCACACCAAAAACTCTTTATTCTAGTGATATTTGAAGGTTATCGAACGGTTTACACTTTTACAGTTAGATATTGTGATTACCTGCAGATTACATGAATTTTATTCTTATATGAAAATAATTGTAATTACGTGTGCGGCATTTTTTTTCTTTTTTAAATTGCTGAATAAGAATAATAAACTATGTGACAATAAATTGGCTTATGAATTATTTCCAATCGGCATATTCAATTTGTAACAATTAAAGAAAACTGAATATTCACTTGAAAAAAAAAATTAATTTAAATTTCAATAGAAGTTTGGTCGATTAGGAACTGATACTTATCTGACAATTAGAATGGGCGTGTAGTAACTGCACTTAAACCTAAAGCATTAACATCAAATTTATAGATTTCTTTTATATTTCAATTAAAATCTAAAAAGTTGCTACATTTAAGTGGCACACAAAAAAACGATTACAATTCTACAGATTAGCATAAGTATCTATTAAATTCAAGAATAAAAGAAATCAAAAATCTATCGGGTCCCATTTGTTAAAAATTGTAATGGCAGGAAATGTAAAAATTGTTCAACCAAAAAAATTGCCACCAAACACACAACTTATTTTAACCACGTTACCTTCGTTCATGAATTGTACATTTAGTTGTATAATCTGTTTTTCATCAATTTAAACATGTTTTTTTTAATGCAAAATCCCAAATTAAAACGATAGTTTTTCTTCAACCCCAATAGTCGCGGCCGAAAAAAATCACATCAAAACGTCACATAAATTTTGGAAGCGCGTTCAATGTACAATCTCACTTACAGAAAAGTAGTAGATCAGTGTCCATAGATATATTTTATGTACATATAATTAAGATTTATTTATTGCATATTGGTTTATGATATACACAGGACGTAACAAATGATAGAAAAAATACGATTCATTGAAAAAGTGCAAGCTGAAAAATAGCTGCTGTTATTTCTCTTAAGAGAGAAGTTGTGCAGAGGCAGGAGAACATTTTTCTTGCGGGGGGGATTATATGCACAAATACTCTTCACAATTAATACAAAATGATTCTCTGTAGCCATAGTTTCAAATAGCGGCCACTCTATAAAATCTACTATAGTGGTGCGACAACCTGATTGTTGAAGAGTTATTATTCGTTTTAAACGG
>JANSTT010004260.1:0-30603 GCA_026745375.1 Platyura marginata
AAGATTTGGTATTATTATATTTATTGATAAATTGGGAGAGGCTGCAGTCCTGCAGTCCGGGCCACCGGCCGCCACTGTGGTTAAGTAAATAGTACATAGATAGAAGGTTTATGGTTCTACATAACATATAAAAGCAATTAATGTCCAGGTAGAACACAAAATGTACGTATAGGTGCTTGTACGCCCATCCTTCGATTTGCACGGTACTTGATATACACAGCTTCGCTTTACAATTGGTAATTTCAAACAAATCTGTTATTTCTATTATTTTTTATTAACGCACTTATTAAGTACTGAGTTTCGTTTTACACGGTTTCGATTTACATGGATTTATCGTGAAACGTATCTACCGTGCAAATCAAGGGATGGGTATGTATCAGTATTAAAACAGTCGATAAAACAGAGTATAGGCCCAAAAAACACTATTATTTCTAAACCAGGATCCATTACAAACAAATTCACGTACCTAGGATCAATAATCTCATCTAATGAAGATGTAGTAATTACGAGAGGAATATGAAGTGAAGTGGAGATCAATGATTGGTGTGAGGTACGACAAACGGATACCAGTCAAACTTAAGGGCAAAGACTATAAATCTACAGTAAAACCTATGGCTCCAAATGTTGGACAATTAAAGAAAAGTACGCCCAAAGAATGCAAAGTCGACAAATGAGATTGTTGCTGGTGCTGGCGTTACGATGATGGATTAGGTCAAAAATAAATATTTCCAGAGAGGCCTCAATGTCGACCCAATAGGGAATTTTATCACAAAAAAAAAATCAATTGCGGTAGTATGTCAATGTAATGCGCAGACCCTTTAATGTAAGGTATGATCAGGGCATTGGAAATTGAAAAGCTATTCAAAGAGAGAGAGAGAGAGAGAAAAAAAAATACACACCATTTCAACGAAGAGAACGAAAAGATATGATAGGGGGCCATTTAAAAAACGGGGAAAAACCATATTTTTTCGTGAAATTTAGTAAAATAGTGTTGCCAGATAGTCTAAAATATACCAAATTTCATAAAAAAACCACTTTTAAAAAAAATCGATGTGTAATATTAACGATAAAGGCAGGAAAACCTTAAAAATTAAAATGGTCTCAACGACTATATCGAATTTCTATTCGATGTCAATCATTGTATGGCTTACCCTACATATATACGAGCCAACACACACAGTACGCATGTCCACTAACTATAAATAGTTCATGGCTACGAATTTTTATATATGAAAGCAATGTAAATAAAATCATTTCTCCAGAGAACATTTATGAAATCTTTGGGACACTTGAGCCTGTACACTTTTCTCTCCGCTGGACGTGTTGCTTGTACAGAACTAATTATAAATCTATAGTAACACAGATAGTAGATGATAGTCAAGTAGCACTGAATTGCTTCTTTAAAATCTAATTCCAGATTAATTATTGGAATCCAAATCAAATCAGAGTTTATCAGAAAAATATAAACGTTGACAATAGAGTTTCTGACTACATTAGCAACGAAAGATCAGACAGATTGATCGACAAATCAGAATATATTGATTTTATTTAATAAGCTTCAAATCAAGTGATTTTAGAATTTAAGAAATGGAGGGAAAGGATCAAGATTATTAAATTATTTATAGTTTATAATATGAACCATAAATTTAGGCAATTTAATAGAGCCAAAATATTTATTTTGTTTTTGTAAAAATATAAGCAAATAAATAATTATAAGAAATGTAGAAACAAATTCCTTCTTTATGTCTAAGTATTTCTTTTGATTAATTAACTAAACGGAACGGAACGAAGGAAAAATTTAATTCTACCAATAATTTACACTTTGACAGTGTCACTTTGAATTTTGCTTGATATCTCTTCTTCCTGATGATATCGCTTGAAATGATTTTTCAGCGAATTATTCTGCGCAAAAAAAAGTGGTCTATGCTTATTGCACCCAGCCATCCTAACCTAACCTATGGGTCCTTTGGTGAATTTTAAGAGCACCACGACTCTGAAAGGCTTTAGGTTAGGACAGTTATCACATTTAAATGGACGTAACCCAGAAAAGTTTATCATACAGATTTAAAATTAATTCTTTTTAAACTACTTACATATTTCTTGATAATTTACCACATACGTTAAGTGGCAGCTTCGGATCTTCATGATAGCTCTGGTGAATGTTGTTAGCAGGTTATTCTTCTAAAGCCTACCTTCCACATTCAACGAATTTAAATTTAAATTCACGCAGATGCGTTGTGTTCTGATGGTTTTTTTTTAATTTGCCAGACATCGATATGGTTTAAATCCTAGAAAAAAAAGAAAAGATGTTGGAAAATTTGATCGTGAACTGCCATTTGATACTGAAAAATATATGAAGTGAGAATATCTGAGCATATTGCAACTATTAAACTTTGCTGATTGTCTGATATCTGTTTTTTTAACCATCAATCATATTATCTGAGTTGTCTGTTTCAAATTTTTGAAAATTGTCATCTTCTGCCTTAATACTGGCCAAATCTTCTATTGTTGTTGGTGATGGTTCAGTCAATTTAGCTATTTGTTTTATTAGGACAGCTTCCCAGTTCATATTTGTTTTTTGCAATGTATATATAAAGAGTATTGTAATCAACCGGTTAGGCATTTGACGCATATTTGTACAAGAAGTGGATTGTCCTCAGATATCTGGAATTAGATGGTTAAAGAGTTTCTTTAGTCAATTTGATTTCTGATATGGACTAAAAGGAACTTCAGAAGGACTTCCATGCAGGGTCAGTCTGATTAAGTCCGTCCTGTGTAGGCACTGTTAACAGCCCTACCACGCTCTTGCGAGAGCTAGGAACAGAACTTTAGGGGATTACTTTTTACATGATCAGAGAGCAACCGCGACGTGTAGCCTTAGAAGATTCGCAATGAAAATAGATGCATTTGAGTTCGAGGAGCACAACAACAGCAAATTAGTAGCTATGGACCTCAGATGGTCTCTGCGAGGCACATAGGTTGCTACCATTACTAGGAGTTTTACTGAGTAAGGGAGAAGAAAAAATAAGCAAAGGCAAGCTAAATAATAATAAAAACTCTACAAAATGCTAATAAAATTATGTTCTTAGTTACCTTTAATTTTGTAAACTCTTCAAAGGCGAATTTAAAATCATTTTGTAAACAAAGACGATAAATTTTATCGAAGATAAGTTCCATTATTTTTAGTATATTAGTATTTATCATTTTTATTTATTTATTATAAACAAAAACTGTTAACAATCCATTTATTAGTGATGTGCAATATTTGACTACAAATACAAAAAAACTAGGATCTCTTGCCGAATCTAATAACTTAATAACAGTGAATAGTATTTGAGGTTCAAAAATACGGATTAATTACGGATTTATGGATTATAATTAATTATTTTGAGCTATTTTTAATTAAAAGCTTTAAAAATTATTTATTTATGTTATTTTGACAACATGACCAATTGACCACCAATAAAACACTTATCTCGCTCTAACATACTAATTATATTTCGATTTATATGTCTTTCTCTAAATGTTTACTAATGTATACAGACTTTCATGTCTATTTTTAACAAAAAAAACCGTTACAAAAACTTTTTGAGCGAGTTTAAATTTTGAATAACTAGAAAATTCATATGATACGTGTATATATAATAAGTATATATATATAATAAGTTTCAGGTGAAATTGATTTTCTGCAAACATTATAATATAATCCATTCAAGATGTCACATCTTTTTTTTGTGCCCCTATGGATATGCCGTTTTCGGTCGAAAAATCGTATTTGTCATACTGTTTTTTTATATGAAGTGTTTTCTATTTTAATTAAAAGTGGTGCGTACATTCAGGTTTAGAGGAGAGGCCGTTCATTTACAACGAATCGAAAATCTATTATATCTGAAAATTATGAGGTGGCAACGCTGTCGGCTTTTCCATTTTTATTTTGACAGCCGGCCGATCAAAATAATAACAAATAATTTTTTTCTTAAAAATGTCTTTAAATCGAGAAATATTAACAATTCAATTGGGAAATTATGCTAATTTCATTGGAACCCATTGGTGGAATATTCAGGTGATACAACAAATATGAAAAATCTATTCGCTCTCTGCTATTATTAACCATTGTCTCTAGGAGTCTGGATTTTCTTATGAACAAAATGCTGATCCAACAGAAATAAATCAGGATATCCTCTATCGGGAAGGATTAACTCATCAGGTAGAGTTTCATTGTTTACTTTTAATTGCATGCTGATATATTTTGTAACAATTCAGAAACACACCACATACACTCCAAGACTATTGCTGGTTGATTTAAAAGGATCTCTTAAGCATTTATCCGAACAAGGTGGATTGTACAATGATTTGGTCGCCACTCCAAATGAATCTGATAATTTATTATGGGATTCCTCTAAAGTAGATGTGGTCAATAAAGAAGACATTAAGAAACCAGAATATCAGCAAGATTTAGATACAGCCGGTGTAGATGTTCACAATAAAAATTATGAATTCAGTAAAAATGTTGAAAATTGGTCAGATTTTATGTATTCAAGGTATCATCCTCGATCAATCAATTTGATTAAAGGATTCGAACATTCACTTGAACAGGATACGTTGGATTGTTATACGACTGGAGCTAATTTATGGAAAAGTGAAGAATTTGAATATGATTTTGCTGACAAAATCCGGCAATATGTTGAGGAATGTAATAATTGTCAGGTATTGTAATCACAAAATTTTCAATACGAATTTTTCTCATGACATTCCTTTGAAGGGATTCCAAGTAATGTTTGACTGTTCCAATGGATTTTCTGGACTGACTTTAAATTGTCTAGAACATCTCAACGATGACTATTCCAAAACAAATTTAGCCATTCCAGTGTTTACACCAAAACAAACAACATTTCCGAGTGCTGATACAGCGATGAGTGATTCCGTTCGTGTGATCAACATTGCTCTAGCCTACAGTAATCTTATTGAGCAAAGTGCACTTTTTCTGCCCCTATCGACTATGTCTCGATGCTGGCGGAACAACAACAATCCTAGACAATTTCCGCTCATAAAATATCAACCAGAAAATTTGTACGAAACCTCAGCACTGCTGGCCACCTACTTGGATACGATTTCACTACGGTATCGCTTTAAGACGCCAACATATTCCAATTATTTGTCTGGTTTCTGTTGTGATTTAAATAATTATGGACGAAAATTGGTCGCTGCTGGTTTGGGTAATGAATTCATCTTTAACTATTAAGTTCGTCCAATATTATTTGGATAATTTTTAGCGCTACCATTCAAAATGGACGTCGATCAATATCTAATAGATTGCCTAGATCAACATGAAGGTCCACTGTTCACACAACTATCGCCAAACTCAGAAATTGGCACCGATCGTATCGTTCAAAGTGTTTGTATTCGAGGAATTCCACAGGCCAAACTTAAACGGTACAAATATTACGAACATATCCCCAACACTGAATGTTTAAACAATAAATTTTCTTATCAATAGACCCCATAAATTAGCACGAAAACAAATGGAAATGGCTGCATATAAATGTGAATCGATATCGGAAATGTTTCAGCTATATTTTCAATGTCACAACTATGCCAGTATGGCCCATGTTTCGTCCAGTCAATGTAGTATGCCAGTAAAGACTCCATTTCCTATAGAAATGTTTGATTCCCGATTGAATGTTGAAGGTTTTCTGAATGATTTTCCTGTGCCTGATGAGAAGAGTAAAAAAAAACTGATTTTTTATTGAACTAACTAGAATAGTAATTTTTGTTCTTGAATTTTCTAGGTATTTACACTGTACCAGTTCTGGCAACAGCACAAAATTCTACAGATTTAGCCAATACATTGGAGAGTTTACATCGTGAAGCGGCTCGTGTGAAAATTGCAAAAATCCACCGATTCAAGGAAAGTGGATTGGAAGCTGATGAATACGGAGATGTTTTAAATAAACTGTTGGATTTCAAAGATGTATATGATGATGGATGTGCTCTATGAGTTTTTCATGAAAAATCGCACCAGGTAATTTAATTAGACTTTAATTTTTATAAAGATTTTTGCGTTTCTGCCATATATACACTTCAATTGAACGCTCAGTTCGTTAATAATAAAATACTATTACTTCAGATTTAACTCTGAAACTTACTTATGTACTAGTTATGTACTTTATGTGTAAAATGATCTGGCATCTGTTGATTATATTTATTAAAGGGAGAAAAATCCCAAGCATCAAATATTTGTTTGTATGAATCATAAACACCTGTTATTATGTACTCTTGTCCCAAATTCAATGGTAAACAAACTAGCTCATCTGCAAACAAAAATAAATGTCAACAAGCGGATAGAATGTATATTTCGTGTAATAAGTAAAATTATGATTTGAAGAAATCATCCATTATCAATTCAAAAATATTTCCCATAATTTTTTGGAAAATTTTTAATTACCTGTTAAGCGTACAGAAAGTCGACGATAAATTTTGCCAATTATTTTTGGTGTCTGAACACTTTCCAACGGAAGTACAGTTATTATTATATAATCATACATATCGCGAAGTTTTAGATATTCCACCATATTTGACTGACATAAATTACATTTTGGCGCTTAAAAATAAATACAAATAAATTACAATTCACTTGTTTTCCATTTATTTGTATAATAAATACCCCTAAACACAACACTTGTAATCTTGTTATACTGACATCCAACTGTACCGCAGAACCAAACGGAGTGTCGTCTATAGAATTCATTAAATTATTTCGTTTTTTTTTTTTGCTTAATTAATCTTGATGAAATTAAAAAAAATTACATATAATTTGCAACATCACTGTATCCACATAAGATACACGATATCATGGAGATATTCATCCTAATAATTTTATCGTCTGATATAAAATTGAATTTGTTCATCACTGGCATATTAATCATTCGGATAATACAACGAATTTGTTCCAATCGTATGGATATCTGTAAATTGTTATTGTCGAAAAGAGCATTAATTGCTCCAAGTATTGTTTCTTGAAGTAATTTTGAAAATGTTGCGGTATCATTTACAGCATATTTTAAAAAGTGTTCTTAGAAAATTAAAAAAAAAAAAAAATATTTTTCTATAAATCACAACAATTAACTTACCGGAGACTTCCTTTAATCGTTCATAATCCAATTTAAATGTAATAACAATCGATGATAGAAGTGATGCCTGACTATTGTTCCGGTAATTGACGAGAAATTCTTCCGTAGCTAATTCAACCGATTTCCACATATTTAATTTTACTAATACCTCTACAAGGCATTGTTTTTCTTTAATTGCCATCATATAATTGTCGTATTTTGAGTTTGTTGTGAATTGTGACATTTTTTTATTCTTTTTAAATATCTCGATTTTATGATAATATTTAATATGTACTTTAGAGCTTTGTTCGTTCACTTTGAACATAATAAAAATGCAAATGGAGTCGAACATTATAGGAAATATTATAACGTTCGTTTAAAATTCTGTACTGCGCATGATTTGAATTTAATGTTCATTGCATTGAAAATTGTAGGGGAGAGAAATAAACATACTTTTTGTCTAAATGGATACGTTCGAATATTTATTTGGATTCTTTTCTATTAATCTAGTACTTCTATTAGGCAATGTTTTTTTTGCTGGGAAGAGTCAATAAACTTTTATAATTATTAAACTAAAAATTAACAAATGACAATTACAATTTCTGTCATAAAAAAAAACTAATTAGGGTTGGGTTCATTGCAACACTGAAATGGATTTTAGTATGATACTATTTATTTGAGTCTAGTCTAGATATAGATGTACAGATAAAACTCGTATAACGCGGAGGTTCCACAAAAATCCTGCGTTATACAAATCTGCGTTATACGCCGAGACAAGGAACCCATAGAAAAAATAGGGTCACGTTTCAAATATAATAAAAACGCCATTTTTTCAATTATAAAAAAAAACTTTATTTAAAAAAACTTAAAAAAAAAATGCTGTCAAATTTTAATTGAATTTAAATGGTTTTTGATGAACTTTCAGTTGAGTTTGAATGGTTTTCAATTAGAATTAAGCCCATTAAAGCTTCGTATAAAATTATGTATTCTACTATAGAAGTACCGCGTTATACGAGGGTTACCTAAAATTTTATGTTGTTCATAGCCAGACTTTAGTAAATTCTAAATATTAACTACACCACAATGGAAAACGAGTTACGTAACAGTGAAACTTACTATATATGGGAGTGCAGTAATCTGATTTAAGTTGACGCCCTTCATGCACTAACTAATAAAATTTTATTGTGCATTTTATTGAGCTAAATAAAATTTTCTTGGGCTTAATACAAATTTTCTTGACTTTAAGTTATTTGGTACATTAACAAAACATACACACAATCGTAAATTTTAATTACATTACCTGAAATGTTACTTCAATGTCGCTATTGTATACGCAACCCAGGTACCGTTGAAGATTTTGAGTTAGTGAGAGTGAGAATTGTTGGGCAAACGCATGTTTAACGATAGAGAAACATTAGAAACATTAGATATTTATAGATTATTATAAAATTAATTGTTAATTGTTGGAATACAAAATTTAATTGAGTTTAATAAATTTAGTTTTAAATTGTTCATGCTTTAACAGACATAGTGCTCGTCGTAGACCTAGATTAAATCGTAAGATATTATCAAAAAATACGGTCCACATTATTCATGGGAACAGGTATGTAATTCGGTAATTAATTTTAATGACTGATCAGCTGTAGAAAGAATTCGATCCACATTTAGAAATAATAAAAATAAATATCAATTTATCTTAAACGCTTTAATATCTGCAGTTTGTTATATATTTTTTCTATATTAAATGCAATAAAAGCTCTAATTAATTGACACACAAAATTAGGAGGATTATTTCTAAGTAGATAATATATAGTAAATAAATTGCTGAATAAGTTATTACTAACATATATTTAGAAATTTTTCAAGCTTCAGTACATCTTCTCTAAGTATAATGATATAAATAAAATATATATCAAAAAATTAATTATCTGTAAATGCCAGTTTGG
This sequence comes from Platyura marginata, assembly GCA_026745375.1. Lineage (NCBI taxonomy): Eukaryota > Metazoa > Arthropoda > Insecta > Diptera > Keroplatidae > Platyura > Platyura marginata. The sequence continues at coordinate 9,056 of JANSTT010004260.1, forward strand.
CAATCAAACAACATCAATAACCATGTACATCCTAAGAAAACATAGAAATAGAAAATATTTTACAAAGCTCCTATAAGTGTAAATATCAGCAAAAAAACTTTCATCCAATAATCTTAAAACAACCACCCTTCCTCTCTTACATTCATTCCTTCCGAATTCCAGCAAAAATTCCCTGGTGTGTTATTTCGCATTGCTTGCTGAATGCTTTCCTCCCTTATTTTTATGTATATTATATAAATATATATATATATATATATATATGTACGTATACAGAATATATGTATAGGGAGGTAGATGATAGTATAATATTACAAATACTCGGTTCCGTTGAAAATAGCACACCATGGGCGATTCTTTGTTTTGTTTTATTTTTCAATACTAGCATTCCGTCCATTACATAAAATTATAAATAATTATAATTAAAACCGAAAATGCGTCCCGCTAAGTTTCCATTCTTCCAAGCAAGTGAACGCTCTATATCAGTGCGAGAAAAAAAAAGTCCCTATAATTTTGTGATTTTTGTTTTATTTTCTATTTTCCATCATCAGTTGTTGTCTTTTTTTTTTTTGGTCATAAATTTTCGCCGGCTCACACCGAAAAACTAATTTACTCGCACTATGGTGTGTTCTGCCAGCCAGCTCAAAATTTATGGGGTGACTCCCGGTTTATTTATAACAAACAATAAACAGATAATTAAATGCCACAATAAAAACGGGAAAATAAAAATAAACCCTAATCGTATGCCGATTGCAGAAACGCAATCCTATTAAAACAATGCTAACAATAAACGAGGATTTAAAACTACAGCCGCATGCTAATTTTTCGGGATGTTATTGGGAGGTTCAATCGATACGGAATTAAAAAAAAAAAAAATAGATTTTTTTTTTATTTGTTTGTTTATCGGTAAATGTAATCCAGTTGGATTAAAAAAAAAGATTTAAAGTTTTTCAAAATACCATTAACTGGGGTGCATTTGCATACAGGATTTCTACACAGTGTGCATATTGCATCGAGCACAATGCAAATACGAAATAAAATAAAATATAAATGTTCGTCGTTTACATATTTTTCTCCATTGCTAACAGTTCTGGGCCATCGAATTTAAGGATTTTAATAAAATCTAAACCATTCTATGTGTATGTATGTGTATGTATATGCTCTGCAAACCTAACTTCTTATTTCCGGAATCATTTCCTTTTCTTGTATTATATTGCTTTACAGGAAAACGTAACGGAAATTGTTCATGTTCTGCTTTATTACAATCAATTTCACAATATTGCGTTAACATGAACTATCAATTAATTAAACATTTTCCACATCGTCTGAGAATATGATTTTTTGTTTCTTTTTTTTAGAAACAGTATTTAATGTCAAAATAATTGATGGATGATGAATTGTATTTCTATATCGGGACACGTTTGGCAATGCTGAATGTATCTTATATGTAGGTACCTATAGATATTTACCAGTTATTAACTTGAACCGATCAAGATCATTCCCTATAAGGAACTCTATGAATTTGTTTACCTTTATTCGAGGCATGAATTTGCATGTAGACTTGTTAATTTCTTTTATGAACGCCTTTGTCTGTCTGGACCTGCTTCAGCGTACAGGTGAGTTTTTACATGGTTTCACAAGCTCTTACCACTAAACTAAGGAACAGCTCCGATGACCGTGATGACTGACTGGTACCTAATTTTAGCTAGCTTATTTGAGTTCTCATTCTCACTTTCTGAATCGAGTGACTATGCACTTACTGGAGTTCCATATTGTTTTTCTCTGGCAGATCCGTAAGAGCTCGTAGACTTTTCAGTTTCGGGGGGAGTTTGAACGAGTGCTTTGAACATTACTATACACCAAGATGTCGATTGGCGTCGTTTTGGTTTGTAACGTTTTTGAAATTGCATCGTTTCTGCGTCGCAATTTTTTTTAAATATTTTTGTTTAAAATGAAATTTGTTTAAATAAATGATAATTACCTCAAAAATGTTGATAAATATTCCACTAGACTAGACCAATAGTAAACATTTTTGAAGAATAAAGTGCTCAAAATGGTTTTCCTGAAGAATTTAAATTTTTTGGCTTAATGGTAGTTTTCGGGGCACCGTGGTGGTGTGAGCGTCAACCCCATATGTATAATACCATACATCTAATTCTTCGTTGGATATTCCTCTAGAAGTCCTATAGGTTCTATAAGTTTAATGCAAGAATTTCCCTAACCCTCAATAATTATTCGAAAAATCCCAAAAAGTGATTTTTTCCCATACAATTTACATGGGAAACTTCCGGTCTCCATAGGCACCATTTACAATCAAAATTTTGAAAAACCAAAAAATACGTACTTTCTCTGATATATAGAAACAAATTAGGGGGCGGGTTAAAGAGACTCTATAACAAAATAGTCATTTTGAACCACCCTAATGTACATCTTATTGAATATTCCATATAATTTGCAATTGGGTCGACTGTCGTTATTTTATATATGCGCTCACCTCCTCCATATAAACCCATATTCTGATATTTGACCCTCGATATTTTCTAATGTACTGATAGATGAACAGACAGACAGATAGACAGTCATACAAATAGTCAGACGGATAAATGGACAGATCGATAAGCCGATAAGCCAATTGAAGATTTTGACTCAAGACAATGAACACTTCCAGCAATCTAGATTCGTCGTCGTAAATTTAACCTTGACAACTGAAGAGTAATAATGTTTAATCTCAATTTTTTCTATTCAAACAAACACTGGTTAGGTACGGCTATGTTTGAAAAAAATCTTACCAAAAAAATAAATTCTGTAATATCGGGAAAAGCTTTACCATTGATTTCCTTCTTTCATAGATACTATATGCGAACTCATTGTGATTACAATCGACCCTTATTAATCCCCATTATAACCATTTGACAGCATAAATAGTAATGCATGAAAAATTGTGAAAAATTGTATAAAGCTACTGGACAAAATGTCACCTTTTAGTAAAAAAAAAAAAAAAAAGAAAAAAAAAAAGAAAATCATAGGTAAGTCACATACTTTCATACCTATAATACACATTATCCAATACCCATCATCCGCACCTATATTATAGAGGCCTCTCTTTGAACCTGTACCTGTATGTATGTTGTGTATATGGGGAAAAATCATTTTCAGAAAAATTCTGTCAGACAAAATGTGTGTACACGGGGGCACATAATAAATTGACTTCAACAGGATAAAATATATTTCCATCATCAATCACATTTTATCCATTTTCCATGTGAAAAGGAGGAGCAAAAACTAAAGAAAACATTAAAACTTTCTTGTCAATTCAAAAACTAAAATTGCTTACAACTCGAGAATGTTTTGAATGTTGAAAAGAACATATAAAGGACAAATTGGCAAATTTATAGGATATGCTGGCTGATATGTCACTTCATCCCTATACAATTGCCGTAAAAAAAGGGGTTCACATATGAGTCAACATTTGTTCACATTATATTTTTGGTTCTACATATATGTACTCGTATACTGTAAATGCTCAATGTGTGTGTCTGTATATTATATTGGAACTTGATGGCGGAGTTTTGGATGGAGTAGGTATGTATATCCCTTTAGTTTATGAAAACTTCGTCGCATTTCATGTAAACTTTGTACAAGTACTTATTTGATATTTTGCAAGATATCTGGATGTGATAGCAAGTCTATTTAATTTTATTATTGCGAGAATTTATTCATGTGTTGATATTTATGTTACGAGGATACGTTTATGGTTATGCGGTATAATATGATGGGGTTCCATATATAACTTATTTATTTATACGTATTACGTATATACGTATTATATACATAAGTATGTATACCAACAGTAGCAAATTCAGAATATCGTTTTAGGAAAGGGAAACAATTACTGTTTGTCTACCTCCTACATTGGCTGATCTAACTCAATGGATAAAAAATTGTAGGTAAAATTGAACAGCGTTTGTTGAAATAATCCATAGTTCCTTTATATAGTGGGCCCACCTATAATACGTATTTTGCTTATTCACAAATTGATCTCTTATTGATACATTTTGTAGAGCCGCCTTTTTTAATGTTACAATTGCTGAAAACCATATTGTACAGATGGGCTTTATTTTTTTGAATATATGTATCCATTGACCAGGAAAATTTAATGATTGAACATGAGATCTGACATATTCAATAAACTTTTATGACAGATCTATTTTTCAATACTGTAATACAGGTAGGCCCCTTACAACGCGGTACTTCTACAACGCGTTTTCGCTGCAACGCGGTTCAGATAATGCGGATTTTTTTCTATAACGCGGTTGAAATTTTCCTACAACGCGTTTTTTTTGTTACAAATTCTAGTACATACGCTTGAAAAAAAAATACATAAAATGGCATTATAGTAGAATTTTTTCAAAACTGGCAACCCTTGACTCCTCTGTCACATTTCTGTACATATCTAACGTGTGGTCTGTTGTTGTGATTTGCTTTCCATTATAAATCAATACAAACTATAATATCACGGTTAGTTTCTTGGTATTTTCTCTATGTTATAAGAAATATACATGTTGATAATTATTAAGCCATCAAAATGCCAAAAGAAAAGAACAAACAAAAAATAAAACAAGAAATTTTCATACATTTAGAACCGAATACTTGTTTTTGTATGATTTTCATGTCTCCTACAACGCGATTTCTTATAACGCGGTCTTTTTTAGGAACGTATCTACCGCGTTGTAGGAGGCCTACCTGTATATGTATATTTTAATTAACTGATCAAATAGCTCAGTGGTAGAGGTAATTACTTTGGAACGGGAGGTCTCGGGTTCGATTCCTATCTGGGAATATCATTTCAAGGAATAACTACCGGTTGTCGATTCAACGAAGAAAACACTTTAACTTGAAAAAAAAAACATCTTGAGGTATGAGAATTTGTGGAATTTGGCAATTGGTCCAAGGTCAGATAAGGGTTGATCGTGTGACCAGCAACCATTATAAAAAAATTAACCACAGAGAATGGTCTTTACAATGCAATTGATGATGATGATAATGATGATGACGTATTTTAATTAGGTAAATAAATAGGTATACTCGATTTAATGGTCAAATAACGGAGATAAAGTGTTTTAAGAAAATAAACGGACCAATCCCGGAATCGAATTCAGTGCACAAATATTTCAGAGGACCCTTGTTCGATTCTTGGCTAGATACAACAATTTTTTTTTTTCCAGATCAAATTTCTACAATTTCTTAAGAAACGTTATTGTTATTATCAATCAAATATCAGCCCACCTCTTAATCTACCACCGGCCAGTCGTACTTAATGCTTACCTTTTACGATTACACCATAGGGAACCTTACAGTTTCTTGACTTAACTTCGGTTATATGATATATTGCTGTGTTTTATTTGTGATATTTAGCTGGTCAACTTTTGGCAATTATTGGTGCTACACAACTACATAGACCAGAAATTGAATTAATGGGTTAGGTTTGGTTTTATGTATTTCAATTATAAAATTACTTTGTTTTTTTAAATTACAATTATTACAAAATTGACCTAGATTTTATCCCTAATAATAGTGATTAACTGAACTAAAAATTAAGCTCTAAAAACTACATATGGAAAATGTAATTTTTCCTTCAGCTATAAGCATAAGCATAATTATTTGAACATGTTCTCTAATTTACAACTTAAAGCATTACTAAAATATGTACTCATATCTATTCTCATTAACTTGTAAAAAGGACTTATCGTCTCATATGTTCATCGGGAACAATTTTTGCTTAAACAAATAAATAAACATTGTCCCATGCAGTCAGTACCCAGCAGGACTACAGAACTAATTTCAAACGCTTAGCAAACAGATTGTTTTGAAAAATTTTAATTACATAAGCGCATTAATTTAATTGCAATTTATATGGAGCCATTGAGCTTCACATTAAATAAAATATAAAACATATACACACAGTGCTCAATACAATCTATATGTTCTATATGGAGTGGTGGGGGAGGGGTTGGTGTATGGTACACTTATAGATAAAATTAAATCCTAATGAACGCCCGCTAAAACACACTATACGATGGCATAGCTAGCAGAAGTAAAGTGGTTTTTTGATTAATTCACTTCGCTTTATCTTTACCTGCAAGCACAATTTTCATTTCTCGTTGAAACTTTTCTACTTCATATAAAGGCTGTTTGGTAGATAGAGGTACGACCGTACCAACTGACTCTGTACTGTGACTGGTGTACTACATATATTCTATATGTTATATTTACATATATGTAGTTAGTTTTTGTATTATTATAGTTTCAACTTGATAGGTATGTGTAGTGGCGTCCTGAAAAAGTTCAAGAAATACCTGAAAAAGTTTCTGAATGAATAATAACTTTTGTGAATAGAAATAAGTCGAATTTTAAAACACCTACAGGGTGTTTCTTTAGCAAAATGGCAATAAGGGCAATAATAAATCGTATAGGAAGGGTGTAAATTTAGGAGATTTTCATTTTATTATTTTTTGCATGACTGTAGGATATGGGTCGTAACTTTTGAATCGCTCTGTATTTTAAGCCATTTTAAAACGATATAAATTATCTTTCGATCGTGACATCAAGTTTGTCAATAGTAAATGTATTTGTTGCTGTTTTTTCCATTTTGGACCATTTTGATAAAAACTACCACTAAAGAAACACTCTGCATGAAATTCTTGTAAAAATATGAAACTGTTAAAAACTCGATTGTACAGATATGCTCTATCAGTCAAATATTCGACTGACATATATAAACGTGTCTGTGTATGATATATTTGTAGTTTGTTTCTTAAACGCTACAGGATTATTATACGCTCAATTGTCGTCCAATAAGTTTTTGATGCGTTCATTGTAGAAATTATAATTTTTTGGACCAATCAGATATATGTCGTTGGACGACAATCGATCGTTATTCAAGAAATTTTCAATTGCATTATAGACATTGTTAGGGTAAAATGACAATATTCATCTGTACGCCGCCATTGCCTTCATTTAGTTTTAGCTCACATACTCCTGTATATATGCTATGCATACGTTTCTATGCTAACCTTATTAATTTTGGGTCTTTTTTTTCATACGTAGTTTAACGTAAAATATCTGCTCCATAGTCTAGCATAATGTGTATTTCTCTATATACTATACATGCATACATATGTATATGTATGTATGTACTTGTACATAACTACAAAGTACATATAATATAGAAATATTTTGAAAATTTATGGTTTTTGGTTTAATATCATAACTAGAGTAGGTAAAAGCTTGGGTACACCGAATTTAATGGATTGGCTATAGGTTACAGCAGAGAGTGAATTATATAATGTTACATATAGCTGCATTTTACATATATACATATGTATATGTAGGTATATATTGTAGGTAAAATGATATTAATGCTATATTTAATAACATTAAATTTTCGTTAAAATTTCACTTTCATCAATCCCTTTTGTAATATTATATAAAATAATGTTGCTCTCGGTTATGGTTATCAATTCAAATTTTCCTAACTATATGTATAAAATTATATAATTTTCCTATATCTATGTGTCAGATATCTAGATAGTGTATGTACATTTTCACGATAATTCGGTAATATAAATTCTCCTTGAACAGGTAATAAAATTATATAATAAAGGTTTCTAGATATACCTATACGTATTATATGTACAGTACATCTATATAGAATAGAGTAACTATTTTGCTATTAATTATATCACTCTTGTAAAGTGTTCTAACCGAATGAACATTTTTGAATTTATGCACACTCTCCTGTCTTGGGAATATATGGGTTTTAATTGACGATGTTCTACATCAATTACGTACATTATATATTTAGGTTGATAGGTATATAAATTAAGAAAAAAAAGGCATCAAAAATAATTATTTTAAATTTAAAAACAAACATAAAATTCCATATTCCGTAAAACGGTGACAACATAAAATACGATTTTATTATAAAGAAATGCAATAATTTCTTGAATCTTTCAGAATCAAAGCGAAAGGAAAGGAATATAGTTACATACATTAAGTATACTTTTACTGAAATATTTAAAAACAAATTCTTTTGGACATTCTCAGACAAAATTCTAAAATCTCTAGAAAAACTACGGTCCGGATGAACTGGCAAATTTTGAATTATGCGTTGCAAAGCTAGTATATTTCTGCGCGAACAATTCGTAAGTCCCTAGAGCCCAGGGATGTCAAGATATCTGACCGTATTGAAATTCCGGGCGGGAATTCCCGGGAATTTTTTTTTTACGTCCCGGGATTTTTTTTAATGGTTATTTTCGTTTAAATAACTATGAAAACACAAAAACTCAAGCTGGACATGGTACTTAATTGTTATAGTAACTAGATTAGCGAAAACCAAAAACTTATAATTTTTATATGTAGGTACACTGTACAGTACACATATTTGAATTTCGAGTTATTACATGCCATAGTCAATCCGCACAGCTCTACAAATTTCAAATGAGCTTTTTGGAGCTTTATTAGCGCGAATCAAAGAGCGTCAAAATATCGAGTTTGTCTCTGTTTCAGAATTGCGTTCTGTTTCAAAATAGAACTTAAGAGAAATTTAGTAGCCAGTTCAGACTGGCTTGTATAAGACTCACTTAATTAAACATTTCCATTTTCTGGCGAGACAATTCCAAAACTTTACGTACATTAATTTTATATAAAATTAATATTGAAAAGTTTCATAATAAATTCTTTACATATTTTATGTCAATCATGTCCATGTCAATCTTTATAGAACAGTTAAAAAACGTATATGTTGCGTTTATTATGATATACAAAGATTTATTCTGAAGCTAAAGCCCTAAAGATAATGGTCCTTCAAATAAATTGAAAAAATAATGTTTACTCTACATGGATGAGTAAATATGTACGTATGTATATATAACATTTGCGTATTGGCTTCATGATTTGTGTATGTTGGCCGATTTAAATCTAGATATTTAATCGATAAAATGGTCATAATCCATACATATAAGTTTTCTATATTGAACTTGTTCAGAACTGAGCGTTCTCAATATAAAATCATAGCTTTTAAGAGTATTTCCGCAATCTTATATATTAGAAGTTGAAATTTATATTTAAAAAAAAATTTAGGATTAAATTTTCCGATCAATAATTACACACAAACGCGATAAATATTTAAAATCAAGAAACATGTACCCAACCACAATATACGAGAAATATGACAATTTAATATTCCCATAGAGATTGTGATCCATAATAAATTTCGCATAATATTTGACGAGATCCCTTAGGACCTTTTCGAAATTTTATTAAATAATAAATGTAGCAACATTATATTGACAAACCGCAAACAATAAGTTTGTGATTTTGCATTAAATGCATTCAACAGAAAATAATTGTGACTGTGACATGCAACAATTTTCATAGAGTTTCCAGCGGCCTCACTCTCCTCGTTTATTATGTGTTTTCACATCGGCTATTGCTATTCAGAAGCAATTTTAGTTTGTTAGCCGATACAATTATGTCTGATGGCCACAGGGCATCTGTTTTATAATGAAAATCTATTAGTAAAAGTAATTAATGGAAATATGTATGTTACAATTAATTTTGTTTGTATAATGTAATGCTATTATGTTATAATGTATATAATATTTTTATAAATGCATCTACCTCAAATGCCATGTAATTATTATCCATGTATTAGTTTTCAATTTATTAACCAATCAAAAGAAAACAAAAAACCTTGTTAGTCTATTATTTAACCCTTTTAAATTACTGCTTATTCTATGTGATTATCTATTTATATTTTAGTATATAGATGTACATAAATACCAGAGGATAGCGGAATTGACGGATTGGCGGAAAAGTTAGAAAAAATTGTTATTTCTATTTTGGAATTTTTTTAAACATAAAACAAAAATTAATAACGACTCAAAGTGGGTTAATTCTGTCAAATACGTTTCTGCATAAAAGTTATTGAAAAGTGAAATTTTTTATTATAAGTTTACCAAAGTTGCCAGTAATAACTACGCTCAGAAAAAAAAAATAGTTAGATCTTTAGCTTAAAGCGTTTTAGTTCCGCCCTGTTACAGACAATGTACAGTACCATAAAATGTATCAATAATAATGGCGTTTTATGCAAATGCACAGGGGTATTTATTTAATTTAACTAAAAAGTAGTTAAAAACGTTATTTTCTATAAAAAAAATTGTACACCTCATCCTTTTTTTTACGCGATTATCGGTTCCATCAAATGGTTGTGTAAAACAAATCGCGTAAAAAAATGACAAATTACGCATATATTTACATTAATTCTAAGTTTGAAAAAAGTGGCGTAAAAAAAGACACCATTCTTATGTACATATGTTAGACACATTGATTCCGATAATAATAATAAAAACCTAAAAAATACAAATTCATATAGAAAAATGTTTGCTGGTTATTTATGACATAACAAAAAGAACAAATAAAGCTCTGATTTTCAAATGTACTGTACATATTTATGTATTTTCATCCATTACAAAAAATAAAATGATAAAATGGTTCGTTTTCCAAGAATCAAAATACAAACAGCTGTAAATCAGGATTACAAACCTAATCGAATAAAAAAGTATACATTTTATAAATTTATACTAGATTTTAGATTTAAATTTAATTTTAGAGGTAAATTTGAATTAAAACTTTTTAAATAATCGCGTTAAAGTGAAGAAATCGCCCCAAAAAAAAAAGAAGGATTCGAGCAGCATTAACAAATCGCGTTAAGTAAAATCGCGTAAAAAGGGGTCGCGTAAAAAAGAATTAGGTGTATGGTATCATTATGTATGTATATGGATTGAGTGGTTGTGAACAGGGTTGTTAATGTAACACTTTTTTCGAATTTGTTACATTTGTTATTAAATGGTAACAAACTGGTAATAAATGTAACAATTGTAGCAAATTATTACGATTCCGTCCAATTCAGTTTTACTGATAGAGGAAATAATCCCATCACATGACCATATTCAGTATTTTTCGGAAATATTTAAGAATGGCGAATTGACGACAACCATTAAGTTGAAAAATAAGTGCAAATTTTGGTAACAAATACATGTAGCAAATGTAACTTCATTTTCGTCGTTTAACATTTACATTTGTTACCTGTAACAAATTCGGTATTTTATCGATAATTTGTTACTTTAACAACCTTGGTTGTGAAATATTTATGCAGTTGATGAATAAAAATAATGAATAAAAACAATGGCATCTTTGAAAATGTAAGTAATAAACAATTTAAATTTTAATAATAAATAAATTGTTTAGATTTTTTTGTTTTTTGAAGTAAATAAATGTACATTACTTTATAAATAATATATGTTGAGCTTCTAAGAATCTACATTTTGTGTTTTGTGCCGTTTTATATGACGACGCTAGGAGAATGCGACAGCATTAGGGACGCAACAGACAACTCCTAAACTATTGACCATATATTCTTTATGCAGATATGTATAGCCAAAAGCCAATGACCACATTAAAATTAAGTGCTTTGGATGATTTTTTTTTAATTCCTGAGAGAACGGGGCTTAACATTTTAATAAAACAGCAATACTTTTCTGTACTCTGAACTTTAGAGGCAATGTTTTCAAAAATATTTTTAAGAATATCCTACCAAAAATAATTTCTCGAAGAATATTTTTAAAATATTCTCTAATTACAATGCTAATTGTACCAGTCTACAGCATATTCTCATCAGTTCTCATCTGTTGTCAGATTTAGAGACAGATAATCGTTTTAAATGTTTGTTGAGTATGTCCATTGTCCATTGTCCATTGTGAAACTAGTTGAATATAAAATATTTAAAATATATTGTATGCGTTGTAACACCTTAAGAAAAACAAGAGTACTTGAAATGTTAAAATATATAAGCATACGAAAGCTGGTCTACTTACATAAAAGTATGTCACAGTCAAATATACCAAGATCAAACTTATAAACTGTGTACATTATTAAAGTATATATAAAACCATTCTGTACAAATGCTACAAACATCCCCACTTGTATAGTGTTGTTGCTATTTGCTTTGTATGTATGTATAATATACATATATAACGTAAAAACCATTCAATTTGATATTCCTGAATATACATTTGAAAACTTTCCTGTTTATATTTAAAGCGGAAACGATTTGTCAACAAGTATTGCTTAAATCTGACATTTATATGTTTTAAGACCAATTCTGCAGCATTTGTAATATGCCCAACTTAAAGGCAAGTTGGTGGCCCCTTAGGAGGCGTTTATTAATTTTATCATGTCATAAATTCAATTTACGGAATTTCCGTTCTATTCCCATGTATTAAATTATAAAATTTATGTTCATGCTATGTTCGCAGTTAATGTTTTTAACCACTCGTACTCGGTATATGTTATGTACATATTATGTTAAACGCACAAATTTTCCATCCACTTGACTGTATCAATTTCTTGAAGGGGAGAGACCAAATCAAATTTGGGGTGTAAGCGGTTTTATTGAAGATTACAATGTAAAAGCAGTTTATTTAATGTATGAATCTAAATGTTGGTACCTTCAATTAAAATTCATATTAAATGGATTGTGGTGGGGGGTGTACTTTACCGGAGAGGGGATCGTATATATTTAATAAAACATTGAGTTAATTTGTACTAGCGTATAATATTTTCAATTAATTTAGTCTCGGAAATTGAAGGTGAAAATTTATCGATATCTGTTGTGATTCCTATCAGTGATAAAAGTGATATTATGCTAATTGTATAAATTTTAATAAATAAATCTGCAATAGTGTAATTATTACATAGAATATTAATGTAATTTATTTGTTTAAAAAAAAAGAAACTTTTTTAAAAACCGTTCAAATGTTTTCAATTCAATTAACATCGAATTGAATGCTCGAAGCTCCACTCAATTTCACCATAATTCTTATCGAACAAATGTTTCAACTGTTAAATGAATCTTATAAATATAGGAATTATATGCTCTATGCGGTATGATTTGGTTCGTTTACCAGTCTAGTAAAGAGAGGTCTAAAAGTGTTCTGTTCTAACTATGATAGAGAAGTAATTAAGGAAATAAGAAATAAAACATCTTATACTTATAGAATATTTTTCAAAGAACACATACGCGATATGTTTAGGCATGTCTTCGAATAAGTTACAGTATAGTAAATGTCTAAATACAAAGAAATTTGAATATCTAATAGATATCATACTAGAATAACATATCAGAGATAAAACTCAACTCACTAACTAATATTTTACTAGTTTTGAGATCATTTTACATAAAAAGTAAAGTATTTTTAATAAGTCTATTGATTTATTTTAAAATTTAACAAATTTAGACAGCGTTTTTCGCTGTAGACGCATCAGGTTTTTGACAAAAATGTACAATATTTAGTAAAATAAAAATCATATATCCTATAAACATGAGCATTTACTTAAGATGATTTTTTTTTTTATAAAAAAGAAAAGAAATTTTCTATAGCCATTACAATATCCAATTGCTCTCATATTTACTATTCATAAAAATTCATAACCACAAAAAAAAAAGAAAAAAAAGAGCCATCCCCAATATAAGACGTAAAACGGAAGACTTCCCTCTTCCATAAGTATAAGACACTTCAATTTTCTCCGTCTTATATTTAACATATTGAGATTACTTCTTAAACGAGAGGAAAATAGAATTTAAGCCGATTTATTTAATGTGTGTTTTACCCGGGTTGTTTGGTGTGGAAAATTTATATACAGCTGTTAATACTGTTTAACAAGTTTTCCTTATATATATTAAAATAAATTGAAGTCTTTTTAATTTGGCGTGATTAATTTTGTTCGTTTGGTTATGCGTTGTATGTATTTCTAAATTACATGTAAATCAACAAACATTTTTTTTTTTTTTTGAATTAATTAATTCATTAAATTTATTATAATTTTCCAGCAATAACAAAAGTTGGCACCTTCTAATCATCTAAAAATACTGTTGGGTAGAGATTTCTTTTATATTTAAAAATTCTGATGAACATATATCCTGGTGAACAAATTACAAGACAAGAATTTATTTTATCAATTATGTAGTTAGCATCCCTTGTGAGGTTACCATTGATTAAAAAGTAAAATAATTAAAATTGCATTATGTGTACCTGTTAACTGTAATACAAAATACAAATACAAAATACAATTACTTCTTATATAAATACAATAATCGATTTGTTTAACTTAAATATAATCGTACCTCTACTTTTCGTACTTCTACAATACACATAGAGTTTAACAATAAATATTTCTAGCTAAAAATGATTTTAAACCGTGTCAAATGTAATGCAAAAGTTGTTCTAAACTTAAATTAAACTTTGCCTTATGTATATATTTGCCAAATTGAATATAAACCGGCTCTAGACAAACAGCAAAGAAAGTCAAACTCTAGTAAATTTGTTTTCAATTTGCTGTAAAGAAAAATGCTCTTTTATGTTTGGCATTTTCACTTTAAGTTAAGAATAAATTTATATACCTACCTACATATAGTTTTATATTATAGTTATAATGTTATATATATACACATTTCTAAATTAATTTATAGATTGAATTGTTAGATTTTTTTTTTTAATTGTTGTATGAGTTTATTTTTTTTTAAAAAGATTACATGCTATATGAGGTGAAAATCATTCAAACTCAAAATTTGGACACTATTTAAGGCATTCTGGCAAAATTTCACCATTTTCGGTATCTTAGTTTTGTGCCAAGACATTTTTCATGTAGCTACTTATTATCAAAATATCATCGTTATTTCAATGAATTGATAAAAGTCAGTTTTAAAGAATTTCTTGGTTCTGTCGAGAGTTCAAAACTTACCAAAGTAAACTATTCTTACAATTTTCGTTACTTTATAATTTTAGTAACTACTTAAGAATGCTCTACGTTACAGATAAATCCAATTTTTCATTTAATCAGCTTTAGCAATCGCACTACGAACCAGAAAATACTTTGTTCCTATTTAACACGACGAAACCGTCCAACTACGCGTTTTTCTATGTTTGAGGCTGAATATCTTTGAATTTTCATTTAGAGTGTTTTTTAGATGTATAGAATTGTGCCATTAGTGTTTAAATATAATTTCGGGCATATAAGCACCAAGACTGGCTCGAATAAAGCGGTTTTCAAAAATTTCGACCACTTTTTCGACCATCTAGGGCCAATTATTACACCAAAGCACACCAAAAAGTGACTTTTTGTGGATGTAACGGCATCTCAATAATGGCTTGTAGATTTTCTTTACTCCAAATGCGGCAATTTTGCTTGTTGATAGCCATTCAATCAAACATGAGCCTCATCACTGAACAAAATATTGTGGTGAAAATGCGTTTCGCGACCTAAACCACCACGATTTTCGAAATAAATTTGCACAATTTGCAAGCGTAAGTCTATTCATGGTGAAATTGCAAATCAAACTGAGCACAAATAACATTAGGGTTGCCCGATATGACCACCGTGTAATAGTGGAAAATCAAAATGTCGCAGAACAAATATTTTTTGCGATAAAAAAAGTCAAAAAATGCGCCCTCTTAGAATTTTGAAATCTTGAAAAAAAAATTCCATACATCGACTGAACCACTCTAAATGCACACTCATCTCAACACAACACAGTTCCATTTACGCCGCGTTCACTCTTATTAATAAAACTCCTACGAGTACTTAAATCATTATTTTGAAAGGACTTAACTATTAATAGTTTGTCAGAAGTGTGATTACACCTTCACAGTTCAGACATTTGAAGAGTTTTATAATGATGGTTGTTAGCTTTGATTTGCTAATCAATTACTCCACACTATTATAAACGAAATAAATTAAAATTAGATTTTTAGGTTTATTTTTATTTTTAAAATTTACACTACTTTTAGTGTTTTATTAATTTCATATATGTAGTTACCTAGCGACAAAAAAAAAATGATTTATTTTTTATTACTTAATTTGTTCGAATTATTCAATTACTTATTCCCAAAAATCCTTTACCAATCTCAATAAATTTCATAACTTTAAACTACCTTTTCCAAAGTTCAAAAGCTTCCATCCCTTTTGTAATAAATACACTCGTAAATTCCTTTTATAGATATGAAAATCTAATGGAAATGATGAGCCATATCTGTTGAAAATTTCTCAAGATTATGTGTTGGAATGAAGTGTGAATCGAAATGGTTCAATGATAACAGGGTTACAAGGTTGAAAAGGATGCTTGCCCTACAATTGATGGGCTAATAAATTTCATGGTGAATGGCAGAGATAGGGTCCCTTTTCTTTGTATATACATAGTTGAACTGTTGTCGGAAAATTTTAAGCTTTATAAGAACCATGGGTATGCTGTGATTTTGATTGAATTTATACGAGATGGATTTTGTTTAAGTTTAAGGGAACAAAAATGTAAGAGGGAGATGGATATTGTTAAGAGATTTCGAACTCCTGGGGTAATTTTAACTTACCAGAGTAAAACAAATGTAATCAATTTAATCGAATAAAAGGTTTTTATTTTATTGAGATTTTTATCAATTCATATTTTCGAACAAAAATGTCTATTCAATTATGTAATTAATTTTGATTTTTATGTAGAAAATCGACGGACAAAAACATTTTCGTTAAATTTCATTAATTTAAATGGAAATTAACTTTTTTAATAAAATAAAAGTTGTTTTCAGAGTTTTTCTTTCTTTTACGCATTAAGCAAGTATTGAATTTCTAACAAAGTTTGATTTTAAAATGTTACATTGTCGGTGATATTTTAATTCTTCCGATACTATGCTTTGTCAGCGAGAGGCTTCGTAATTTGTTTCGGAGTTCTCGCTTCGGGCAGAGACGATAACAGAGTCTGTTGTTGCTTTACCATTGGGCAACTTTTTAAATATTTTTTTCTAAATCGGATACTGTTTCCACAGTTACTTATTCCTATCTGTCTCATCGGTCTGCTTTTTCTTCCAATTCTATGCTTTTCTTTTTCTTTCAATTCTATGCTTCTTCTTCTTTCCCTTCTTATTTCCTCTTACACTGGTTATAGAATTACCGTTATTGTAATGTAAAAGAATAAACATATTTCTTATTGCACTTCTATGTCAGGATGGTCATGGCCTTGGGAAGAACCTTACAATTATAAAAAAAATTGTTTTATGTAGTTGATTCCTTTTAAACGGTCCGTTAGGATATTTCACTAAACCAGGGGTTGTTAAACTTTTTTAAGCGCCCCCTAAAAAAATGTGTTCATGTCATCCATGCAAAATAATACATTCAAATTTACTTGAATGATTTAATCTATAAATATGTAGAACAATAAAGTACAAAGGTTTTGAAATCGCTAGATTTAAATCGCAAAAAATAAATAAAAATAAAAATAAAATAATGAAACTGTCCGCAGTAGTTGGCATTTGGCAATTTGATTTAATTTAATTAAAACAAAAAGATTTTTAGTTAACTTTTAATTATTTGTTTGTTTTATTAAATTTAAAATAACAAAAATTTACAATTCTTCAAAACGGCATTACTTTTACTAGTGGATTGAGTGGTTTCCTTTAGAGCGGGAGGTCCCGGGTTCAAATCCGACTGGGGTAAAACATGAAAATGTTTTTCTCTGGTAAGTTAATTTGAATCTGAGGCCGGGTGGTTGGATTGCACTTAATAACAGTCTAATAATGGCATTATCTAAAAAAAAAATAGCATTGCTTAAATGGCGGTAAAATAGCGAGCATTTGTAAGGTTTCTGTAAAAAGAACACTTCAAGTGCTACATTTTCCCACAAAAAAAAGAGATCATCAGATCAATTGAGATAAATGTAACTGGAGTATTATACAATAGGTCTAAGTAAAGGCCGCAGTGTAGGTGATTCATAAAAAATCACACTCCTATCAAAAATCATAACCACTTTTCTTATTAAGAAGGCTACAAATTGCAACAAAAAAACAATCAAATATCATAGATTTATATTTCCAAAATAATTCTGATAAGATCTTTATTATATTTGCAGGTGTGATCAACTAATTCAATGGAATAACCGAACCTGACTATAATAGACGAATAATTTGCTGTACACTTCTATATTTGCATCAGCCAAGTTAATAATGACAACTGTTAACATCATTACTAAAATTTTAATTAATTAATTAATTATTTGGTAATTAAAAAAAAAAAAAAAAATTAATAAATTAAATAAATCATCAAACCAATAACAAACAGAAGTGATTCTATTAGTATTGACCGAAAGTTGGCGAAAAACAATTAACAAAATTATATTCGAAAAGTATTTGCACAGCCAACCTCATTTTATTCGCGTGAATTTCAAGCTGTTAAAATTTTATTAAAATACTTGAGAACATTTGCTATGAAGCAAAAAGGAGCTGTTCATTTTGAACATTTTCCATAATCCGACAGAGAGCAACAGTGCGTAAATATCTACCATAAGCGATTTATTGAGTCTGGTAATGTTGTTGCTTAAACAAAATTATAATGAAATATGCTTTGAAACATTCTTAATGGAACATTTTGCATAAATGCTTCTTAAGAGTTGTTTTAGATAATTTTGCTAGCAAAGCGGAAACAAAATTAATATAAATTCATATTGATAGATATATGGGGGGGGGAGGAGTTGTACAATGTACGTACACCTACCCTATAAGTGAATAGACGCGCATATATACCTAAAGTACCTAATGATGAAATGCATTTTGTGATGTGCCATAAGTATACAAACAAAAACAATGAACATCAAGTATAGAAATTTTTGGACAGGAATGATTTTTAATCCTATTTCAAAGTTACCACAGAAGCTTTATTGTTATCGGAAACTTTTAATGGTTATAATGATGGGCTGGCTATATGATGTGTCCTTTTTTTATATATACTTAACTATAGACTCGTATATTGAACGCATTCTTATTCTGGGTATTTGCATAAAGACAAAAATCTTATCTATGCGTGTATTTATTAGTTTCGTAATTCTTTTTTTTTGTTTTGTTTTTGTTTTTTTTTTTTTTTTTTTTTAATTTTGCGAAATAACTTTGATGGAATTTTATAAGGGGTGATTCATATTATACTGACTTTGGCATCTCAGTTATGCTATTTTAATAATCGGAATATTTTTCTTTTGATATTGGAATTTGTTATATTGGAAAATTTAATCAAAACTTAATCAAAAGTGTATTTTTTTAAATTCAAAAAATTGAGATTATCTTTTATAATATAATATAATGTGTTCTATACTTCATTTGCTTCGGAGGAAGGAAATTTTTTATCCACATACACGTACATATAATACTCTATGCCTGTGTACACCCATAAGCTTTATAAGTTAAGTTGAAAAACAAAACTTTTGGGACACTTTTTATGGGAAATATTTGTCTTAGAAAAGAAATTTTTTTAATTTTAGTTCCTTTTATATAATCTTATTTAAAAAGTAAGCGTAACAGCCTCAAACTCCTCAATATTCAATATAAATTTGTAATTAAGTTTAATAGTAAGCCATATACGTACAGGAAATATTCTAACTTGACTTTTTGCCAGAAACGTTTATATTATGGATTAACGTCGAACACTTTTGTGGTCAAAAATCTGCATCCTTTTTTTATATTACTAATTGGATTGAGATGAAATTCAATTTTTGTAAAAAATACAGGGAGTGTGTGGCAGAAATGAGGATCCAATTTGAAAAAAGATTGAAATTTACTAAAATCCGCCTATAATTAATAGTAAATAATATGACATATAAATATGATATGCAGGGTGATTCAAAAAAAGCGACTTATGTTTTTTCTCATAAACTGTGGGAGATAGAGTTATTCCCAATTTATTTTCTAAATCTGAAGTACCTGCAAGAGTTATTGTTGTTTTATTAGAATTGATTGAGATTTGATTTGATTCAGACTCGAAAGGAGAATGTGGATTTTATTTGTAAGAAAGTAGCGAGTAAGTAGAAAGTAAATATACCCCCTTTTCTGTTATTGACACAACGGCTACGCAGGAAACCTACGTTTTGGTAGTCCCTGCGGGAATGTAAGAGTACATTTAAGACAATTACTCCCGTACTAAAAAATGTTTTATCAATCCTGCCTACTTTCTCACTTCCCTGGTGAATTTTATTGTTTTACTTTAAACCCCCTCCCCTTCCAAACAAGGCAGAAATGTAGAAAAAATGAATATGAAAACAATTATAGAAAATACAAAAATTAAAATTTCATTCATAGACGAGAAAGTTTCACGACACACCGTTATAGCGCTGCAATCAATTTTATGTAATTTCTAGGGTTTTAATCATTTGTATTCAATTTTCGCAATATTTCGAAATAGACACGAAAATAGACACGCCAAAAAATCGTAGATAATAAAGAAGTACTCATACGGTTGTATTATTATCGGCATAGCCGATTCCTTCTTTTAATTGATAAAAAAAAGTATCGTTTTTTTAATATTACCAAGAAAGCCAAAGATGTATTTTTTGTAAAAAATTGCTCAAAATCTGATTATTTTGAAATGATGGAAGCAAAAACTTCTTAGGGAATTCAATTTTTTTTTTATTGTCAAACGTACAAAACAAATGTTTAGAATTAAATAAATAAAAACAACATCAGGTTGAAGCATCAGAATTTCTAATCAGTCTATTTAAGTTCGTTTCTTAATAAAATAAGTAAATATGTACAAATCACGTCTTACCTGTATCATAATTAGGTAGGTACTGTATTCATAAAAATTCAACTTCCAAACTTGATTATTGACATATTTGTTACTTTACACGCTTAAATGTTAAATACAATACTTTTAACTTAAAATATAAGTATTCATACGTATGTAAGTATGTATGGTATGTGTCTCTAAAGTAAAATTATGTTTACATTATTTATTTGTAAACCAAATAGTTTGTAAAAAAATCTTTTTCGATTATATCCACAGTGAGAAAGATTGTATTGGATGCAGTACTAACAATTATTAATTGTGTTTTCAATAAATTAAATTTCTTATTGCTCATTATCAAAATCCTAACAAAATTCAGTGAATACGAAAAGACATTTTTTGACGATGGTACAAAAAAAAAATAAATAAATTTATACTTTCAAAATATAATTAATTAATGGAAGTTTAGAATATTTGTGCAAGAGTCTCATTTTATCCAACTTTATTTTATAATGTTTGTATGGAAAAGACTACAACCAGAAGATGGTATGATCGGATTGATGAGAACATTATTCTTGGTGCTCTGCCGTTTCGTTCAATGACTCAAGAGGTAAGTAATGGATTTTTATACCCGTATGATGTTCAGTGTGATGAAGTGAAATTCTAAGTCGAAATATGCATGTCCGTCCGTCCGTCTGTCCGTGATCAAGATTCCTGCCAAAGCTGAAATTTGGACAGTTTATTATGTAGTCCTAGAGTAAGATCCTTATTGTTTTTTGAGCAAATCGGATAAAAAAAGGGGAGGCTGTGGTACAGTGTTCACCTAATTTTGATATAAACAATTCATTTACTCGAAAGATAGTCGAAATGTAGAAAAAATGAATATGACAACAATTATAGAG
>JANSTT010004271.1:0-30583 GCA_026745375.1 Platyura marginata
ATAACGCTAGGTCGTACAACTTTTTGATCTATGAAAGAAATCTTCATTTTTGTATTCTCTATAATTGTTGTCATATTATTTTTTTTCTACATTTCGAGTAAATGAATGGTTTATATAAAAATTAGGTGGATACTGTACCCCAGCTTCCCCTATTTGTCTGATTTGCTCCAAAAACAATAGAGATCTTACCCTAGGACTACATAATAAACTGTCAAAATTTCAGCTTTTTAGCTTCAGCCGTTTGGGTGGAATCTTGATCACGGATAAACATTGGCTTTGTATTGGTAATCATACACATTTATATAAACAGGAAAACAGGAGTTTTTAAGGGCTTACATAGTCCATTATACATAAGACAATATTTAAAATGAGAATTACAATGGATCAATGAAAAAATTCTTCAATGTTAGGCAAAAATAACATTTAATAGGTTTGGAATTGAACATTTAAAATTATTACCTAAAGTAAAGAAACGAGATCGCTAATCAACGATAGTGTTAAAGGCTCACTATGGTTGCGAGGCACTTTTTAATGGCATATCAATTATTGGCTGTAAAGAAAATCTAATTAATTAATCACGTGGAAAACTAAAAAAATATCATTTTCGGGTTCTATTTTTTTTGATGACTTAATTGTTTTCTAGAAAATGTAAACTATAATTATAATTTCGATTTGTACAACACCACAAACGGCTTTTAAAAACCTACTCTACATAAGTCATGGTTTAGATTTTAAAAGTTTATGACTGTAGGTTTTTCTTGGACGGAATTTTTTCAATCACTTCTATTGTTCTATTTCAGTGGATGTTTCAAATACGTTTCTATAACTATTTTCATGGACTCCTAACACATTGGCATCGTTAACTGGGACAGCCTATATAGTATTAACATATTACGTACATACTTCTAATCTCATTAGCATCATTGTCAAAAATTTTAAACTATCAAATTATGTAGAAAAATCGAAAACTTAAAAACAATCGATTAGTATTTTGTAATTTGGAAGGCGTTGTCGAAATATCTACCTACACAGTATTTTGTATTTAATTTTTATAATTTTACCTAAGAACATATTAGACGGTCGATCATAATTAAAATGTATTTGGATATTTTTCCTTCGATTTAATGAAGTGTAGTATACTTCAAAATCAAACGTGCATGCAAAATTAGGTGATTTAAATTCGTTGCAATTAGCGTACAAACATACATACATACATACATATACGTATAATCGATATAAAAAATTTCCATTTTACGTCAATTTTGACATGAATTCTTGAAGGAAAAATAATCATAGTCAATAAGCAATACGTTTTTTTTTTTAATTAATTATATTGCAACAATGTGTTAACTAATAAAATTTCTGATATTTCAACTATGTAGAGTATCTCGAAAGCAATAACAGCTCATGCATATAAATCAAATTATTAATAACAACATTTATTGTTCATGTTGATGTTACTCAACTTTTTTTTTTTTTTGTACATAGTGTTTGTTCACTTATTAAACTGATAACATAAAAAATCGATTTGTTATAATCAATTCTTTGTATATGTACATAAGAAACTACAGTAATCTCGCATCAAAGTGAACAGCTATCAGATCACATTTGTATGTATATGGTTTGGCAGTGAAACTTTTTCAAAATTAATTACAACAATTGCACAAACTGGTGGCGTTTTACTACACAGTGTGACATCAATGATTTTGATTGATGATTTTGTACGAAAACAAAATAAGAAAAATGAAATTTAAGCTGTCAGAATAAACATGACAAAAAAACAATCGTCCAAAAGAGCTATTGGGCGATATGTTAATGAAAAATTAGATACCGAATTTTTGGTTTTATTTAATGATGAATAGAAAATGAGAGTTTTTCGAATTGTGTATATTTCCCACATTTTCGAAAGTTTACTGTAAAAAGCGAGTTAAAATGTTTGTAGTATGCAATATGTAGCAGTTACCTGAGCCAATTTATTTAATATTTATATATGTATGTATGTACTGTACATTGTAACTAGGCATTTATCTAATTATTTTCTATTTTATACATAGACGAACGTAAGATTTTGATTTACTAACCAACTGACTACAACTAGACAGTTCACATTTGATGTAATTTTTCATTTTAATTCAAAAAAAAAAAAAAAAGTAGAAAAAAAGTCAATTAATTTATGACAAATAATCACATTTTGCTGAAATTCGAATATGAAAATGAATATAAATTTGTTTATGTTGCAGGAAATTGAATTTTGTTGGATTGCTCGGATGTGGTTTTATGCGTACTACCTACTTTAGGAAGTGAGGTGAGTTTTATTTTCAAAGAAATATGCAAAACAGTCTTTTTATATGGTAAGATAAATTACGGTTATTTTCGACTTTTTTTTTCCTAGAACTTTCTTATTACGTGATGGAAGTTTGAAATTTGACAAAATGATTTTTATGTCTTCGAAGTTGTTTATAGAAAATTCGCAAGCGCTACTTTTAAATTATTGCAATTTTATATACTTAATTTGATTTTTTTTTCCTGTAGAGTGTAGAAGTAGGTATATTAGAAAATTATGTATTTCTATACCTCCTATATAAGCACAGAAATTGAACGAAGCAGAAAGTTATAGAATTTTCATTTATCTACCTTACTCGTATTTTTTTTTGTAATATTAAGAGGAATTTTTAAAATAAAGAATTGAACTTTAAATTCATCATAAATCATATAACGTTGATTACCTACTTATGACATCCCAAGAGACATCTTTTTTTCTTTTGCGATAAAAAATAAATAAAAAAATGTATCTATAGTATGTAGGTGTACATGTATGTATGTGTGTGTGTGTGTTTGAGATATAATTTGTAACCGAAAGAAAGTTGTTCAACAATATTCATTTCAATTCAATTTCGATTATGTATTTGTTAATGGCTATTAAAACCACTTTATAAAATAGCCGAGCGGTTAGCTGACTTTAATAGGATAATTTTAATACTTTTGTCATTATAATTTTGCAATAAATCACATTAAATGAAATAAGTATATACGCTACATACATACATACATACATACATAGTTGTTGTTGTTACATTTTTTTGTTCTCTAATTCTCTTAAATATATATTTTCTACAAATTACTTTTAAAGAGTTGATTATTATTTACGATTTGTAAAACTTAAAGAAAGCTTTTATCTATACAAATTGACTGCTTAGTTTCAATTTTACCGGTTTTATCAGATAATTTAAGCGTTAATTGACAACAAATTATTTGCGATATGTCTTAAAAACAATCACTATAAAAGTTTTTCTTTTACATAAAATCGAGAGAAAAAAAAACAAAAAGAAAGAAATCTACTTAATAACATATTTCATGTCTATTTTAATGAATTCAACTTGAATTAATAATTTAATTCTATTATAACTAAATTTGAAGCTCGAAGGAAAACTAAACTTTGAAATGTTTCCTAATTGAAAGTTCTTTCAGTTGGAAATTCTCAAGGTAATTAATTATTCATAAAAGTATTTTTGGTAATATGTACGATACTAAAGTGTAGTCATTATTTTTTAGTATATTAAAATGGGATTTAAAATAACGCTTTTAACTCTATAAATTCAGATTTGTTCATAAATACATAGTTAAATTATTTAATGATGGTTTGTTTGATACTAATTTAAATTTCAATATTAGACAAATTAGAGTTAAGTATTTTGGAGTAATTATGTGTGAAATTATAGAATTTAATTTTAATTAATATTTCTTGTTGGAATTTTCATTCTTTTGTTAAGTTTGCTAATTGATTAAAATTGCATAAGGAGTCTTAACAGTCTGAACAGTTTAACTATACTTAGATTTTAATTTGCATTTTTAAAAGCTCGACAATTTCTTTTGCATTTTGATGGATATTCGAAGCAGCTAACTGTAAAACAAAAGTTCTCCAAACAATGGTTGAGTAGTTTAGAAAATATAATTTTTTTGAAGAAACTTTCATCAAAAAGCTAAGGGATATTTAATAATTTTTTTTTTTGTAATTTTAACTTTTTTATGTGAATTTCAAATGATTTGTATAGAATTTCACATGTAAGTATATATTTGCATATTTCAACTTAAAATTTCACAAGAGGATGTTAGTTAAATCATTTTTTCCTCCTATAAATATGAAGATGTTACTGGCTATAAAAACATTATAAATATTGAAAACTCTGTATATTATAAAAAGATTTAATAACATGTAATGTTAAACAATTAAATGATAATAAAATCGCTTGTAGTACATCCTTAGAGCATAAAATTACATTAATAGATTACAATTCTTTCATCGTCATAGCACTTTATGCGATAACTTTAAACAGAAACATTGTAACACTACAAGTGATTACTATTTACTTACTATAATTTATCGAAGAAATGGCAAAAACCCAAAAAACCATACAGCCAATCAGTTTATTATCTACAGAGAAGCCTCGAAATATTTGAAACACTTAAGGACAACCATATAGCTTATGCCAATTACAAAATATAGCTTGCATTCACCATCAAATGCTTCATTTGACAAGAACTTGGCAAATTGTCATCGCCAATAAAACACTTTTAATTGCTTGCAAACGCTATCGAAATTATGAATTAAGTGGCCACAAATTAATTAAAACGCCTCTTCTCAAATTTATTAGAGAGTTGAAACTATATTTTCACTATACATACGAGTATGTATTACACGAGCCATTTTCTTCATATTTTCTCCAATTTTTTTTTTCCTCGCTAATGAAAATCATTCTATGTTGTTGCCAATATTTCATCTAAATAGCAAGATAAATATTTATATATTTTTTTTTTTTTTGGTGCCCAGTATAATTGTATAATTGTATTTATCTTTATGCGATATATACGTTAACACTTATGTGGCTGCTTGAGGAGTGATTAATCACAACAAAGAGAAAATAACATCTAATGATGTCCGGCTGTGTGAATTGTATTAATGATTAGGCAAAAGTTCATCAAAATCTCTGAATTCGTAATGTACTTATTGTCGAGCTTTTATCTTATGTAATATCGCGATTAGATAAATTGTCCATTATGAACCTTTTGAGTGTATATGTTCATTGGATTGTTTTTTTTCTTCTTATGTTTCATCAAAAGCAAAAGATTTTTTTTGTCGACAAAATTAATTCATCATCATCGAACTCAAACCGGAATCTTTTAGCATTAGTCTATCTATCTTGTTAGTTCACACAAAATAATTTAGAAGTCGAAAAAAAAACAAAATTAGAGAGAAGAGACTGTCACAAAATATGACAAAATGTGATAGATGTATTCATATATAATAAATTAATTTTAATAATTGACATTTATATTAAAGTATGTATATATTAGCATTTATGTATATCTAAGTACATAGATTTTAAACCATATTTGACATAACCATGATTAACAGCTGAATAATGTTTGAAAAACGCTTTAATTATTCATTTTTATACATTAATCTTTTTAAATTAGATTTAAAAAAAGTACGCTTACAGTGAGACTCATTTAATTTTTTAAATTAAGTTCCTGTTTTGTTCTAAATAATTATTTCGATTTTCTTGAAAAAATGTAAACTTTTAAGCATGCTAGAAATATTTGTAATAACATAAGGTAAAACAGTTTTAGTCAAATTTGTTTTTTAAAAAAAAGGTATTTTAATCCCAGCATTGAAAAAGGGCTTAATTTATCCAAATCTTATAAACATTTTATGCAATGTACGCTCAATTTTTATATATTTTTATATGCATCAAAAATTATTTCTTTATAATTTAAAGGATATTTAATTATCTCAATGAAAAACTAGCAATAAATATTAGGTATCAAACACATTGGCTAGCAAACAGATGCTTCGTTATAAGAAAGGCTCATAAAAAAAAATTCTTGTGGTTTGTGGCATGTACAAGTACATGTTTTCATTCTATGGTGTATATTTTATGTTGTATTCGTAGAAAGGAAATTATAATACGGAATCGTCTAATCAGTTGAAAAATAATTTTTTTTTATTCCTAAATTATACAAAAAAAAATTACCTATCCTTTGTGATAAGCTCATAAAATCATATGACAACATCTAAAACATTTTATGTTATCGTCACTTGATAATTATTATCAGCAACTATCTACAACTACATGGATGTTTTTATAATTGTATTGAACTAACCTAAATTAAGATACCATAATTATCGCTTAAAGAGAGTCCCAATAAAGCTTCTACATATAGTACATAAATGCATACATATAAAAATTGTCATGACTTTCGTTTTCAAAAAATGTACGCTTCGTGCCTGACATATTTGTAAAAAAAAAATAAAAATTACGTTACCATATGACCATCACCAAACATAAATCCGAGAATAAATAACAATCATAATTTTAACATTTTCTAATTAACTATGCAAATATCGTGGGTGTCATTGATCAACAAAATATTTATTTTAAAAATTTATTAATTTCGTATAAATATCAATAAATGATAAATAATTATTGATTAGATGACTACATTCGAACATAAAAAAAATAATAATAATAACAACAACAACAACAACAAATTATCATCATAATTATTATCTCTCGACAAGTTCGCCAAAAATCATCCATCCCAATATTAATACCTAAACACGTACAATACACACATAAGTCGTCGGAAAAAATGTCATTGACCCCCATCAATTTTTGTTTGAATGGTTTTATTATTAATTTAAGCTGATTATAATCTGATTTTAATCTTGGACTCTGTTTAACGGCGATATATACGAAAATTTTGTGTAGTATAAAACAAGGTTTTTCTGTTATTTTAATTCAATAAGCCTAGGTTATCATCGTTTTGTTGTTTATTTGTTACTCTATCACTTTTAATAATAAATTTATGTATTTTAAATTACTTCTAGTAGTACATAGTAGATATGTAAGTAGCGGCAATACGACATCAGATTTAATTAACAATTTTGTTTAGATTTTATTAATTTGCATGGTTAGTTCATGAGGCACGAAAAAAAAAATAAAAAATATTGCATGGTAATGAGGTAATATTTCAATTAGTTTTGTTTTCTTTTTTTTATTTTTTTTATTACATCACTTTAGTGAGAATTATTGTTCGCTATACACATTACAATGCATATTATTTTTAAATAAAATGATTGCCAAGTGCTTTGGACTATAAATTTTAAAAGTAATTAGCAGATCTCTTTAGTGTTTAATGTGCGTTTAAATTATAATAATATTATAGTGCATAAAATCATTCTATACGCACAAATATACTTACATAATTACACACACAAAAATTCAGTGTTTAAAAGTTTATAAATGGAGAAAATTGTGTGAACAAAAAAAAAATCCTAATCTTCGAATCGCAGTCTGGGCACATTTTTGAAAATACATACTTTGTAATTTGTTCAACCTGTGAGTGGGTGGTTCGGTTCCATTCTAACCAGTATAGTAAGTGAAAAACTCCATAACTCAATAAAGAAAATTCTTTGCCCATTTACTCTTTAAAAATATCTTTCTCAGAAATGTTTTGCTCCATATTAAAATAGTCTTAAAAATTATATTACAAAAAAAAAAAAAAATTTTTTTACGGTGTCAGAGTTTTATTACTTATCCTATATATACTCGCTAAGCTACATAAGATGGGTTCAAATAAATGCTTTGAGCTTATACTGTAAGCACCTAACGTACATAAATAAGTACATATATATAAGTATATTATATGTATGTATGTAATTCTCAATACGTTAGAGAATGTCTTTAGATAATCTTAATCTAAACTTTTATTCTATCGGCTTTAAATTTAAAGTTATAGTAGGTATGTGTCAAATAATTTTAAAGCGATTTTAAAGCGATTTCAGATGTTGTAAATGAAATTTTCTATTGATCCAGATATATCAATTAAATAATTAATTATAGACTAGGGTTCAGTCTAGTAAACCGTTGATTGATCACATTTCAAAATTTAATTGAGTTAAGACGGTGAAATAAAAATATTTTTAAATGTAAGTATATAAATACTTAAAAGTATAAATGATAATGGCGATGCTTAAAATTAAATCGTATACAATTAAATATCATCCCATTTCAAATAAAATAATTTCTAAGATAAAACATTAGCCAATAAAAAAAAACATCTTTATCTAGATTTCATCTAGATTTCAAAGCACTTTTTAACTTCCTGTAAACATAAGTAAAGTATATAACAATATGAAGAAGAAAAAAAAAACTTCACAAAACAGATAAAAATAATTAACATGGACATCGGGTATAATTTGTTCGTTCAAAGATAAATTGCACAAAAAGTCTGTGTGTGCTTTTGTTTTATTTTGTGCTTTTTGTATAATAAATTGTCTACAAATCGAACCAGACATTTGAGACATATTGGACATGAAACAACATTGAAATAGAAAATACAAAAGTATGATTGGATATAAATCCAATAATTTTGCATAATTACTTTACGTTTATGCCGTAGAATTGGTAGAGTAGGTATATAAATATATATATTTCAATCAAGCCAGTAAACCATAAATAATTTTCTTAACACAATTTTCATTTCCTCGTAAACGTGTGCGCATACATAAATCTACCATCTCAAGCCATTGCGTCGTACATCTTACAAATCATATTATACCTATTCAATTCAGTATCCAGGTTCTATACAAATATAAGAGGTTATAAGCTATAACCTAATGTTAAAGCATTTATACATATCTAACATAGTATAGAAATAAATTCTAATACTTGTACACCTTCTATATACATATGTATATATTTTACTGTACATATACGATATCTTAGACGTTTATGGGGATAACTGTTCATTACAGAATAATATCTCTTCAGCAGCGTCGATAAGCTGGGATGACAAAGTGGATCTACATTGGTCTCAATTCAAGAAAACACGTTCTGACAATTTGAATTCTCCACAGTTATTAGTTTCCAGATAATTTTTGTGTGTACATAGAGAAGATGAAGACTGGTAGAAGATGGAATACATAAACAAATATTAGATAATAGCGAAATGGTAATTTATATCCAAATCGAGTGATCTCTTTTGCTTGTATACAATCATATATATACTATAATGTACATATGTAGGTACATTAATATAATAATAGCTTTAATAAAGCAATTAATAACACTTTGAATAATGTTTTATTGAGTATTTGCTATTTATGTACATAATCTCTATGTACATAGGTATGTAGATTGAAATTAGAGAATAATGCAAATATAATTTGTTCCATATAATATATAAAGATATCGTACTGATTTTACGAGTAGCAGATTTTAATCCGTACGTGCTTTTTCGAAATTTGCCATCATCGTACAAACTACGGATTTTTTGGGCCCATAAGTAAGACTTCATTATTTTGACTGTGTAAAGAGTTTCTGATGGGTTTTTTTTCTACTGAAACGAACGTGTTAATTGTTATTGGTTGTTATATCATCATTACATCTCATTTCCTGCTTTTCTTGTATTATAAGGTTGGTGTTTTTAAGTACATATATAACCTTAATATCAGTGAACTATTAATCATTCGTTCATCGAGTAGCCGGTAATAATATTTTATATATTGAATGTTAAATCACAGCTGCGGGAATTTGTCCCCTTTTCTTATGTGTGACTGTCACTTTTAGTTTTAAAACAAAAAATTACTTTTTTTTTTTTAGATAAGGAAGGTAAAATTTATAGAAAGTTTATACGAAGATGTCAGAATTTTGTCCATTATCCTAGCTTTTCATTTGGCTAAAAGAACACTGGTGATGGTTGGCAGTAGGGGAAAACGTATTTTGTATTTGGTCAAATTTTAATTAAACCCTTACATACCAAATTTCGTGTCTATTTTATATGTATGTATATATATATACATACATATGTATGTAAACCCGGTTCAAAGACAATTTATGGTA
This sequence comes from Platyura marginata, assembly GCA_026745375.1. NCBI lineage: Eukaryota > Metazoa > Arthropoda > Insecta > Diptera > Keroplatidae > Platyura > Platyura marginata. Next base: position 9,906 of record JANSTT010004271.1, read on the forward strand.
AATCAATATATCTGCACTTTTTATCTTGTATTTAAAAATCTCCAATGCAGCGGTTTTTTTTACCTTACCCTACACTAACGAACAGTTCTGCTGTATTTGCTTCGATTTTACAATAAATTTATAGTCAAAATTATACTCGAATATTATAGGTACATATCCAAAAACCATTTAATAGAGCGCTATTAAATCAAGTTCACACCATACAATAATGTTTGATTAAATTCAATAATAATTATTTCCATACAGACAATAGTTGACCATATAATTTTCTTATTTATACCATATTAACGTCAATTTAAATATAAAATTTGTTTTATCATAAATACCTGCGGCTATCGTTTCATTGTTGGGGTGTGGTGTGGTTTTGGATTGATACTTCCGTTAGTTTTGTAAATATTTTAGGATTTTATGTGACATTAAAGCTATTTAGTTTCCGCATCAATACCACATTATACATATTTTAAAATAGTACATAATTATACTTACTATATGTATCTATGTATATATTTTTCTTCAAGTGGATATATATACATATATACATTTTACATAGATTTATGTATGTAATTTAAGAGTTTAGGATTTAATAATACCACTTTTGGCGCCATATATCTAAACCTAAACCATATTTATTAGAAACTATTATTTATTTAATTCTTATACAAAGAAGTTCTTATGAAATTTTTTAGTATGGATCGATTTTCATGATTTCGTCTTTCCAAATAATAATAAATCTTAATCTTAAAAATTATTTATTTCAATGAAAAGTTTTTTTTAAAAAATTTATATAATTTTAAACAATTATTAGGTTTTTTTTTGAATAATTATGCAGAAAAAGCACTTGTTAAGCTACTGTTACATCACTCAAAAAAAAAACATTATTTTTAAGCAAAATACTGAAAAATAGATTTCTTGATGAATGGTGTGAAAATATTATAGAAAAAACAAATATTAATATTAATTTAGCAGAACATAAATTAAGGCTCATAATGTGATTTAAAATACTTCACAAACAAATTTAAATTTAATTAATTTTAAGTCCGTCGGCAACAAATTAATATTCCTTTGTTTTAAGTGACAATGAAATGTACATAAGGAGTCCTATTGAACATTAAACATAAAAGGCAAAATTTGAATCTACATAAGCCGATCAACAATTTTATTTTCCAAAATATATTTTATGATGGAAATGAAAACAATCTAAACCTTGCTGATGAAAGACTACATTAATTAAAATATCTCACACCGATTTAATTTGTTTTTTTTTATATTTATAATTTGTTTTTATATTATATAAATTTTGTGTTTTCTACAGTCTTTTTAATTACCCCAAAGATGAATTCTATATGAAGAAGATTAAGATGTTCTAAAATTTACTTAACCGTTTTTTTTTTGCATTATTTATATTGCACAACATAGTTATGTATATAAAAAATGTCGTAAATATTACATGCAATGATTAATGTTAAGGATAATGTACGTAGCATTTTTTTTAATCGGATCATAACCCCAAAGTGAGATTACAAATACTTTAAAATATTAATGTAATTTTTTTATTATTTATAAAAAATATGAAAGCATTTTATAAAAGATTATGTCTCATAACTTTTCATATTTCATCTCGTAATATTTTTTATTAATTCTGTGTACACAATAAAAAATATTGTAGTACATTTTTCAGATATTTTATTGACGTACAGCCAGCTATGTATTTATCTAGAATTTTAAATACATACATAACGATGGGTCTCCATGTAAAGTATGATAACTCGAATTTTGAGTTGCATATCGGAAAAATCTCTCTAACAATTGTGGATCTTACTAATAAAATGATTTAACAGCAAATTTTTCAATTTAAATTTTCCTAACGAAAAACATTCTCAATGCAATCCTTAAATAAATTAAAAAAAACTCCATTACAATTTTTTTAAGCTTCAAACAGTTCTATATTATCATTTGAACCATCGATATGTACCTACTTCTTATATTTTATGAAAAAAATATTTAAAGAATCCTCTGGGAGACTTGAAACCTTTTTGAATACTTTATTCGAAATTTTAAGTTTTAAACTGTGATTGAAAAAATTTGTTTGTTAAGAAAAGTGAACAATTTACAAAAAAATTTTAAAAACAAGAAGATATTTTACATAGACCTGAGTACCCATTGTATTTTTACTTAATTTCGAGTACATCGCCACCGCCAGTATTTTCCATTAAGAATAATACAAATAATACAACACACTTAAAATGTCTCTTTTAGTTAATGCATCTATTTACTTTATTTATAATTTTCGATGCTATGTAGGACAGTCATTAAATGCATGTTTCGTTTTTCGTTCATAGGGTTGCTATTTGGAATGATTTGTATAATTAAATATTAGGAAAGCGGTATTAGTCAATTTACGAAAGTATTTCTACAACACTTATCAACTCACCTCACATATTTAATTTTCTTAATTATTATTTTTGTATTAAGAGACGTTACCACAGTTCAGTTCTATTTCTTTAAATACATCTTAATACTAACATTATTTTCTTTCCACTAATTCATAAATAATAATTTTAATAATATATTATTGAGATAAACGATTTGTGTGTAAATCATCCGTTGTGTGCACTAAATTTTCAACAAAAATAACTTTTTTAGCGCGCATAGTAAAACAAAATGATTCATGTACAAAGTTTGCAAATAAATTTGTTGGACATTAACGACGTACTCAGATGCATTAACAATATGGCAACAAAGTAAATGAAAGCAATTTTATGGCACTGTTTGTACTTGAAAGTTTTCTTTTAAAATAACACTTTAGAATAGTATTAAAAGTATTAAAAGTGCCGCTAAAATAATTAATAGGCAAACGTAAGTTTTACGATTGAATTATATTCTAATTTGAATTTAAAATAAATGATCTTTAGTATATTTAAGTAATTAAATTTTATATTTCCTTTTGTTTTTTTTTTTAGTACTCTTGATTTTTTTATTGTTTTGGAACAGGTGCCGATATTTGTTTTGTTCTAGTATGTAGGCATATAATTTAAGAATTGAATATTAATTTTTTTTAATCATGTTTTTTAATTAAATGTAAAAAAAATGGAAGATAACAATCCTCAGAATTAAAGTTCAACAGATAACATGCACGCGCAATAGAAAATTAGTTTTATTTTTAAATTATTTACAGTAATCAATCAAATTTTTGATAAATTAAATTGAATTATGTGAGATTCTCCAAACAAGCAAATTAAAACATTTAAGTTTAAAGGAAATTGTATGGTGATAATTCCAATTTATTTTCGTAAACATTGCTGAAAAAATTCTATACTAATATCTTTAATCTTTTTTAACTCTCTTAAAATTGAAAAGAAAATACTAATTTGTAATAAACCATTAAGAAATGATTCAAAATAATACCGAATTAAATATGCTTTCAATTTTATGGTTTAACCTTAGGCCTTAGGGGTTTAGGGGTTTGAATGGTTATAAACCACACCTAATACCAAACCAACTACATACATATGTATATACCTTACCTAAGTATCTATAACTCGTTTATCTATTATTTTTTAACGTGTAGCAAAATAGATGTGTTCCTTATTCCTTATACAGATACAGGGGTCTAAAGCAAATACATCACCATTAAGTATGTATATAAAAAAAAAACCTTTTTCTTATCAAAACAAAATATCCCAACAAAAAAAAACAATAGGTTAACATAGGACTTTATTCTAAAACATGGCAAAGGACATTACATAAAAATACGATTAAAGCCACACAAAAAAATCGGTACTATAAATGTATAGGTATATGTATATGTATTTATATTGTATATATACCAACAACCTAGCAACCTAAAATTACAGAGTAAGAAAACCAATTTGCACATCTGAGAACGAGTAATTAGACCGATTTATGGATGGTTGAATTTTAGATGTTAATCTAAAAACAGCTTCAGCATGGGTCACAAACTGTATAAGGATGTGTCCACATAGGAAAATATATTTATTTATTATTTTACGCAATTCAATTTTCGACGAAAACCATAGCACCGAAAATAAAATAAGGATATTTTAAGGATTTATTCTCCATATCATATTTAATTTGTCTATAAAAATATGTTCAATATTCCTTTTATAATATATACAAATATGTAGGTAACGAGGTAGGTACAGTACAGTACTAATTATTGAGTTAAACAACACAATATTTTTCTGTGTAAACACTGCTTTATAGTATAAAGAGACCGTCTAATTTTATACCTATTATTGATTGACAAATAAATAGAATATTTACATATTAAAGTATGTACTTTACTGTTAATATATTGAAGTGTTTACAGTGTTTCCATATAAATTCGCACCTATCCAATGTATAGAAAAAAGAAATAAAATCAATGTACATATATATGCGTGCCTACTTAATAAATGTTTCTTTCTTTTAGTGTTTACATAAAAAATATCAGGAGTCCTTGTTTAAATAATGATTCAATCTTGTTTTTTTTATTGTGCCTATATAGAAATGACAAAGAGTATATAAATGAAAATAAACACCCATCCACAAACAGTTGATGAAAAAAATATTTCAACATATTGGTCAAATGTAAGCAATTTGAATATCAACTTAGAATATTATACAGAAGTACATACCTATTGTCTCGGTCATAATATTAAGTATATGTTATTATTGAACTTCAACTTATTGTTGTTTCGGTCGTTCAGTGATAAATGTAGACATGTAGAAAATCTGTTTAAATCAACCATAATTAGCATCATTTCGTTGACAGATCGTTGGTCATGAAATAAAATACGTAATATACAAGTTGAAGTCATGCGATTATCATCATTCTTAATTAATATTGAGAATAAAATAATTTAATATTGAACATGCAAGCATTTTTTTTATATATATATATATATGTATATATATATATAATAATATATAACTACATTCAAACCCACTGTTCAAATATACCAAATGTTTTCAACATTTAATACCGTGATGAAGGCAAAAGATTTCGGATATTGAAAAATGAAAGTATTATTCAATTATTCCGGCTTAACCATAAATTCACATCTTAAACAAAAACCCCCAACGTTTTCATAAAATTTAATTAAACGTTTCCCAAAAATAAAATTTGTTTTATTCATTTTTCTGCTCACTGTGCCGTAGGAAAATATAAAAAAAAAAAGTCTTGTCAACACACTTCAGAACGGTTCTGTATATAAAATAAAATATTTTTATAGCATAAAGGAGCTACTAAAATCTTTACATAAAATGAGTGTGGGTGATAATTCAGGTTTTTCTGTAGAAGTTTTGCACACACCGTTTTTTTTTGTCTTAACATAAAGACGATAAAGACTATGGAGAATGTAAATCCTAAGGACCGTTCCGTTGAATATACAAGGGTTGTCGACCTTTTATTTTTTGTTTTCAATGCACTTGAAAACTTGTAGGTTTTATGAATATTATTATTGTAAGTACAATATATAAAGAGTGTATAGAAATGATTTATAAATCTTACGACCCATAGGAATAATACAAAAGAATCTCAAAGAGAATACAACTTTGTTGTAGAAAAATAAGCGTATACTTTGAAAAACGTTTTTAAATGAAAATAATTGTCTTTTAGATGTCTAAAAGAAATTTAAATGAAATTTTTTGTTGTCCTAAGAATCCTTAATTAATATGATTTTTAAAATTAATAAATCTTATACATAAGTACATACTTGTATGTATATACCTAATTTTATATCACTATACATTTTATCATTATTGCGCAACGGTTGTTCAGCATTTATTTCGACTTAAGCGTAAGGCGTTCAAAATAGTCCTACAGGATATAGTACCGTAAAGGGTGATTTTGCTTGTATGGTTTTTTGTTTCTTAAAATTGTTTGTGTTATTTCGACATATGCAACAATTTTTACCTTCATATTCACTACAAAGGATTGTTTGTTATTTTACATTGTCTTGGATAATATTGAAATAAAATTCTTAAAAATCTCATTACATTTCTTAATCTTAATTATACTAGATACTCTTTTAAAATCAAACACAAAAAGTTCTTTTTGATTCGAAAGTTTATTGATTTTGTTAAACTTTACCGGAGGTGGTTTTACAATCTAATTAACCTGTACAAGGAAGTTCTACACTTAATTAAAATGAAAAAAAAAATTAAACTTAATTGAGCAGGAAGTTATATTACTTAATCTGTTTCAATAAATATACATACATACATTTAAATGAGCTAAAATGAAATAAACCAAAATTGTTGCAATATGTCAATGAAACAAAAAACTCATCACATAAATTTAATTCATCTCTTTTAAAAACGGCGCGCAGCTTGATTTTATTTCATATAAATAAATGTTGAAAAAAAAAAAAAACTCAAAATGACCTTCGTTATTTACTCTGAACTTAAGTTTCATTACATCAGCTGCTACTACAGATGACCAACCGCGGCGCCATCTTAATGCCATCAAGTTCATTTAACAAATTAAGCAATTTTATTCCATGTTCATATTAAAGTACCGCGCGCATCAACGTATTATATGTATGGATATACATACATACTTATATGCATGTATATATGGCTTAAAACGATCAACATAATTTTTATCGTAGTATAATTTTAATAAAATTACTGTGTTTGATGGTAAATTGTGTAATCTTTATGAGACTATATATCTCAGGAATATTATATATGGTGAAAAAACTGCATTTACCACATTATTTTATTACCATAATAACCAAAAAAATTTAACACCCACGCAGTCGAATCAAGAAATCAATAACTTGCCAAACAGCAGCATAGTTCAATTGATAGGAATTTCGTCAAAGCAACAGAAACATGTTTTTATTTTAATAACACAACAAAAGTTGCTAAATGTTTTTTTCTTGATCAACTATTAGGGTTGTCACAAATCTTTAATGTGAAGATTCTAATATACTTTTTTTCCAAACTAAAATGTTATTAAAAGATTATTACTGAACATTGGTGGCGATTGAGAAAAAATTAATATCTAATAAATTATCAACAGTAACAGACAAGACACTTTTTTCCATATATATATATATGTATATATATATATATATAAAATAATATTTAAATTTGGATTGGTTAATATAGAATTCCCAAATAGGTGACAACCCTGACCATACATATGTGTACATAATACTAAACACACATGCATACATAATACATATATCTATATATTAATTATATTTTGCTGAATATTTTAATTATGTTTGCCGCGTGTGCTATTAACAAATTACAGTCACGTAAAAACGTCATTAGTTAAAATAATGAAGAAAACAACAAATTTTGTTGTTAAAAATATAGACTTCAAAAATAAGAAAACCACATTAAACGGTTTATGGTTAAGGTAAGTAAATTTAAAAATTTATCACGGTTTCTCAAATGTCCGTTGTCATGTCACTTTGAATCATTAAGATTGACATTTTATAGTCCTTACCTTTTAAGGAGGTAAATTATTTATAAACAAAGGCAGAACATTTGATAAAAAATAAAATAAAAACGTTTTTAACCTTAAGAATTATTTTTGTAGGTTACACATTTTGTGTCTTATACAAAACATTTTTCAATCTATTATTCTTAGATAAGAACTATATGGATAGGCTGTACATCCGGGGAGGAATGAGGAGGAATATTCCTCCTTTTTTATTTCATTTCTCCTTTCCTCCTTTGGAGAAGAAATTCCTCCTTTTTAAATAAATAATAAATTCAATAAATGTAATTTTAAATTTGTGCGCAAAAATGTTTATAGGTCTTATTCTGCGTTTTTTAAGTTGGTTCTACTGACTTCATATTCCGATCTGGCAGCACTGTTGTACGACAAGTCAGTCACATGTACGGCAAACGCAATTGTTTCTTTTGCATAATTTTGTTTAGAATAACGTTTAAAAATTAAATTCCTCCTTTCCGTCGAAAATGTCTCCTTTTTTGATAATTTTTTCCTCGCTCTCAACCAAAGCTTCTGTACAGCCTATATATGGAATATAAGAAGGCCCGAATTTACACTTGGTATTTTCATTTATACATCAGCTACAAAATAATCCAAAATATCCTACTTGAACTTGATAACAACAAAATACCAAATGCGCTCTTGTTAAATACAGTACGTCTTCTACCTTAACCTTTAGTTTCAGGCAAACAAAATACCCCTGCATCCCTCTACAATTTTTTTTTGTTCGCTGTTTCATTTAGTAGAAAACACTAATTTTATAAAAATTGTATTATAGTTGGTTGAGGGATAGAGGTAGATTAAGAGTTGAGAATTACTTTTTAGTATTGATCCTATTTCACGTAAAACAACAAAGTAAAACTTTTCAGCAGTAATGATTTTTTCGTTATCTCGCTAAAATATTTCTCGAAATGTTATACATAAGTAGACACTAAAAACTAATGCTTACAATATAATACTTTCTTCTTTTTTTTTTGTTAGATAATAAACATTGTTGGTGGAAACAAACACCAATAAAACTAACCGCCAAAATTAAACTAAATTTATGTACAACATTACTTTCTATACAATAGACTATATAATGAATATTTTTATTATTATTTTTATTTTCTACGATCTACGATATTATATTTCTTCCCTATAGTTCCAAAATATCCAAAAAGGATTCTTATATGCTTTGTCTCTCTACGATACTATATAATAGACATATATCTGTTGTTAAAATAGTCCTTTTTATATTCAATAGACAAAATTATCCCGATAATAATTTGATACCAAAATATCGGAAACATTTCCTTTTCTTATAATAAAATACGGTTGGATAAAGAAGACGTAGTAGTTATACATTAAAGTTTTGTGGTCCTCTTAAGAAAATAGCAAAAGTTTACAAACGATTGATTTTATTTATAGCTGTGAGTCGAAAAGTCGAATTTTTTTTTTTCCCCGTCTACTACAATTCTCTGTCTGATTGTGGAAAAACAATATTTATGGTTTGCCATTTCCTAAATATGTGCTGTGTGTTCAGTGAATATTTCCACTGATTTGCTCTTAAAAATTATCCATAAAATAGGGTTGAGAATATTGGGAATACGGAATGAATAGAATGAAGCATAGCCAAATCTAATTGGTTCATAGATTTTAACAACTGTTCTTTACGAGTTTTTCGATTATGACAGAAAAGAAATATAAAAGGTACATAGTTAAATATTTGTTTGAGAAAATAATATTGTTTTCTAAGAATTCTTATAATTAATTCATTTATTTATAATCATATATATTTAATTTTATTATTATGTACTAATTTAATAACAAATATCGCATACGTTTTGTAATCCTTAATCATTTTAAGTAACAAAATAATAATTGAATTTAATGAAAATCTTTTCCGGGTTCGAATCATCATTCGATAAATCTTCCAAATTAATTATTTTAAGGAATTTTTTTTTTATTGAATTTTATTGTTTGCATAATTAATGGGTTTTATGCTAATTCGACTATGAGACGACAGATTACACTTAATCTACTATGATAAGTAGGTTTAATTCAATTCAAGCGCTATTAACATATAATTCCTCTGTAGTTTTAAAATAAAAGGTAAGACAAAAAAAAACTATTAAGAAATTTTATCTATTTAAAAAAGTATAGATATGCAGTCAAGTCAATTCAACAAGTAAAATAGTAAAAACGAAATTGATGCAATGCGTCCTAATGAACGGTATGATTTTTTTGGAATATATAGTATTAACATTTTTTTTTTAGTTTTTGTCGTATTTGGTTTATTTGTCTGCTTCGAGTTATATTTTGAGTAGAAACTGTGATCAAACTATTTACATATATTCATTTTATTAAATCGACTATAACGCTTTAACGCTACAATGTACCACTTTTTTGTGTTTCCATTTCGATTTATATGATCCCGAAAATTTAATTAATTTTCATAAATATATTATATGTACTATACGAGTATATAGCGACTAAATTCTAGAAAAAAAAAACTAAAAATTTTACGTGCGATCACAGAAACACATTATGTATATGTATATTTTGCCTACGGACACAAAAACTCTTAAACAAATGTGGTACAATTTTTTTAAATTAGATAAAGCGATAATATTTAATTAAAAGAAAATTTTATGCTCAATCTAATACAGTTAAAAAAAACTATTAGCTATGTCCATTTCCTCATAAAAAAAAATTTAATTCATATTTAATGAGTTTTAAATACCCAAGGTTCATTTAATATCACAATGGGTTACTTCTATATAAAGCATTAAGTGTAAAATACGTATATAGACGACTTAATTCGTAATAACTATGTATGTACACGTATTTATTTTTTCTTTTTCTTGTCTCGAAGGTCGTAAAAAAATATTTTATGCTATATAAATCTTGGATAGATCTTGTTGATATCTATTAGGGCCACATTAATCAACATCGATGAAAAAAAAAAAATTACCAAATTAGATACACCGCAAACGTGATCAAAATAAATATCCAGGTACGTATGTAGTTTCAAATTTTAAATTCAAAACATGTTTTTATTACAATTTATTGCGTTTTTATAATGACCCAAGATTTTCAAAATTTTAGAGTTAATTAATTTTTTAATTTTCCAAATTACTTAATGGAATTAAGTGCAGATCTAAACTTGAATACAGAATCAAACAAACACATTAGACTTTTGAAAATAAAATATTAGATATAGATAAACACAGTGAGTCAAAAAAATTCTATGCCAATAAAAAAAAAACCAAATCCAAATGGAAGTTTTCCGTAATAAACTCATACATATTGTATAATGTATAACTTCTCTTCCTGAATGCAAATATTTTGCAATAAATATTTAATGTTGCTGATATTTTAAATCCGTCAACGAAATATTTATTAGTTTCAAAACTAAAGCCATAATGCCAATTAAATATGTCACCTCTAAGCATCAATAAATTAAATTTTATGGACTTTATAAACAATCTGAAGTGCATATGGATCACACGTTTACTTAATTAGAATTTATGTTCGAAAAGGCAACACAAAGAAGAAAAAAAAATACTTAAAACCAACACACTATATGCAATATGCATATACACAGCACACAAATGCATCCTCTAATGAAAATTTATTTATGCATTCCCATTTCAATAATACGTTTAAAACATATTATCGCACACATTAAATTAATTAATTTCATTTTAGTATTTTTTTTTGTCTATTTGCAAAATGCCGTGACATGAAAACCCTGTCAAGCACATTCAGTGTCTATTTGGCTTTGAAAGAAGGAGATGAAAACCATTTCAAGAACATTAACTACAAAGTATATAGATTTCCTAATGTTAATCTTTCCTCTATTGCATAGATACGTACATATATATAACTATAACTAGTTACTTGTTATGTTTATAAAATATGTATTAAAATATATGCCACCACTGTATGATGAAGAAGCCTGTGCGTCTTTGTCAAGTATATAGCAAATGTCTGAGATAATTAATTAATTTATTTGAAATTTATTAAATTTAAACAGATTTAGATGTAAGAGGAGTCCTAAGCGTGTGTAAAGTCAAAGGCACTGGCATACGAGAGCTTACATATGTACAATGTTACATTCGTGGGCAACAATGTTGCGATAAACAATTTGTAACTTTCATGTGAAACGATGGGGTTATTAGCTATAGCAAAACTTGGTATTTTTGTGACTGATGAAGTCAGATACAAAATCGACATTATGAAAAATTGTTTTTACGATACATGGTATGTCTTTAATTAGTGAGGATTATTTTAAGATAAATTGTTGTAGGGAAAAACCTACCTATATACCATAGGTACATATAATTACCAACAGACCTAGTATATGTATGTATATGTGTGTATACCTAAAAACTAATAAACCGTAAAACGAGTACTTATATTTATATATATATATATATATATATATATATGTTAAAACCTAAATCCACAAATCACTCAAATTAATTTTAAAGTTTCAAGGTTATTGTTTTATATTAGAAAAGGAAAATTGGATAAATTGCCTTGTATGATGTTGGGTGTTTTTAATCAAATATCTTCTCTTTGGGTATATTTTCGTAAAATCACAAAATATACGAAATGACAACAAGAGTTCAAAGTTTCACAAAATATTTCTTCTACACCTAAAGTTGGTTCCTGTAGATTTTACCTATACATATATATATTTGTATAATCATATTATTTCTATCTAATTTTAAAATAAAGATAAATTAAATTTAATAAAAAAAAATTTAATTAATTCAACATCACATTTATTTTGAATATCTTAATTTTTGAATGAATTGAAAAACTCAGAAATTTTTATTAGTTTTCCTTTGGGTTCCATTCAGCATTTGTGTTAGAGAAATTGTTCGGAACATAAAAAACATTTGTGCCTTCAAATATTGACATAAATAAATTTTAAAATCACAAAAAATAATATATAGAAAAATGGTTAATCAAAAAAAAAAAACATTTGTACTGTCATGTCATGCAATGCTACTAGCAAATCATATACATGCGGAAAAACTACTAGAACTACCAGTTTTTTTGTCGAGCTGTTGTCGCTAGTGTAAATAGGGAGTACCTACTTAACGTAAGTATAAAAAATACTTTAATTTTAACGATTAACTTTTAAGATAAAGTTTGACATAAAACTAGATAGGTACTAGTACTAGTTAAATAAAATAATTCGGCTGAGAGAATTAAAAACACTTTTTTTACTTTTTTTTTTCTTTCTCAAAAGCCATTAAAAGTATTTCTATTCCACCATCATTACATTTATCGAAATCTTTTAGGAAATCTATCGTCTGTCCAAATTTCCTCTTAGAATTTTCCGTTTTTTTGTTGATTTTCTTCAAGTTAATGGACGTATAAATGAACATTTAACTAACCGATGTCATGACAATCATTTATAATAAAGCAAACAAAAAAAAAAAAAAAAAAAAACGTTTGCGAAATCGAACAAACAATTCGTTGACTAGAAAAGATTGTGTGTCAAAGACAAACAATTACTTGTTTAACGAACACATTCAATAACCGTATACACAAAATGAACGCTTTATCAAAACCATTTTCATTTCAAAACAGTAACTTAACATACATTGATTAGTGTATAAATAACCATACAGCGAAAAAAAAAAATATACAAAAAAAAATCTATTGTAATGGGCCAAAGTTTGTTCCAATTTAGTTAATAAATGTTTGTTTGGTTTATTATTGCAACATTCAAGTTCAATGACTTCTTCTAGAAATAATTCTTTTTAATATTATTTGGTTTTTAAATTAAAAGATAACAAACATTACTATTGTTAACTAATAATTTTGTACGCTATTTTTGCTACATCATGTTTATAAAGAAAAGAAAAGATGGTTTCAGTCCATTGGATTGTAGATGATATGGTATTGTATATATTTTTTTAATCCGTAATAATTGTTTTATGCAATTTCTTTCTAATAAAAATTACCTATACGGAAAAAGGAACATAAAAACAAATTTGCCATCAAAATCAAAGACTTTTTAAAATGTTTTTATAAACAAATTTATTCTTGTAACCGTTCAGTCTAACATTATAAAAGAAACCAGAGAAACAAAAAACAGTTGGCCTGTCAAAAAAAAAAAAATTTTGTCGCCCCTTTAAAAAAAACAAATAATTTATATAAAAAAAAAAAAAAAAAAAAAAAAAAAACAAAAATCTCTTAGACCGAATGAATTGTCACATTAAAATACAAAAGAAAAATATTACAATGTCACATTTTCTATGAAATTGCATTTATTACAAGGCACAAATAACATTATTTAAGATTTGAAGATTGTAATTTAAAAGTGTGCGTTATAACATTATGTAATTTATATAAATCGGGTGGTAAATTCATTGGGTATGGCTAACCAAAAAAAAAAAATAACTACAATTTAACATATCATTAAAAAGGGGGCTTGGCTTTTTGATTGAACGTTTTTATTCACATATTAATATTATTCTTTGTCATATTTGATATGCACGCTCAAAGTATTGTATATTATATGAATGCAAGCTATTTTACATAATTTATAATTGTTAAGACCTAGTTTAAATTAAAATCGGTATAAATGCTAGCGAATAAATGGTGTGCAATTTTAAAATTCAAACGAAGTACTTAATTACAATAAATATAATTTGTTATATTAATATGGTAAGAAGTAATTAAAATAATTGAATTGTATTTCGATTAATTTAATAAAAATCTCAGCATTTACGCGCACCATTTCAATATAGCGTTTTTCTTTATGATTTTATTACGATAGTAATTCCAAGAATTTAGGTACGGTAATTTTGAATTTCAAATCTACCAGATTTAATAATAAAATTAAGAATTTTTTGTTTATTAAATAATTAATAAAACAGTACTTTATTACTTGTGTTTAAATTTTTTTTTTAATTCAAACGAATCAATGGCGTACTTAGTATTTATTTTTGGGAAGTTAATCTAATCTAGAATAATAAGGCAATATTGCGCTTACTTAATCATAAACTGTGTATTCGATTCGTTTTTTTTTAATTACATTAAATTTTAAGAAATTGCGAGCGAAGAGAGCAAAATAAATTCTCTATAGAAAACATAAAGAAAGTCTATTTACATACAATGAGGTGTTTCAAAAAAAGGGTTCGACTTTTTTTGAAAATTAATTCTTTTATGAACCGTACTATAGCATCATCGTAATTCATTAATGTATGCTACCGAACACACGTCTTTCTTCGTTTGTAAAAAACATTATTATGACAAACATGCCATTAACTATTGATATCAAAAAAATAATATTAAAAACAAATATATTAAAGCAGGATACTACGATTTTTTGTTAACAACGTAAAATTTGCATTTAACATAGCAACTACCTTTTAACCTCCACCCTCCGTGTAAACTCCACTGATTTGTTGTATTTATTGATATAATCTATGTCTAATATGGACTTTCTTATATCGAAAAAAAATTATTTATCTGCTCTGTAATTTTCACGATCTTACTTTTAAACGAAACTAATGAGAATAAGATATTTTGAAGTAAAGCGAAGTCAGCAACAATTTTTTCTAATTATTTTACCGATAACTTCACAATTCACATTCTCTTGAAATTAAATTTTCTTATTTATACCTACTAAAAATTATTTTATTTTGGTTTTTATACTTAAATAATTATTAGTAGGTTTAGTAGCTATGTTTAAACATTTTTGGTAATTTTATAATTTGAACCTATTTCACTTTACTGGGTGTAAAAAAAAAGAAGAAATAAATTAAAAAAAAATCTTTTAAATTTTTTTTTTCTTTTAGTCTAAAATATATTTTTGAATTTGCAACAAGAGGTGGATACTGACTGCTAAAACTTGTTTTCTGTCCATATTATAAATTATATTCTGACCGATATCTATTACCCAAATTTAAGATGTATCGTAAATCTCTGTTGGAATATAATAAAGCATTTTTATTAGACAGCTACTAGATTGATTATGATTCCCGTTTTTATGCAGATATATGTAGTTAGCTCTTGTGTAAAACCTGTTCCTCGGTATACTTTAGCTTTAGCATATATGCAATTTCTTTTCTTCTCTTCTAAATGAAATTCGTTCGTTCTCGATAAATTATAAGAAAAAACGTCTCACAAAATTATTTATGTATATAACACAAAATTATAACTTTTTGTATGCAAATATGACTTATTTGAATGGAAATTTTCCAAAGTTAACCGATTACTATTAAATATATTAGCCGACTGTTTAACCTTTTTATGATCAATTGTCTTCCAAGATGCAAAGATACTTAGACAATAAATTATATACATAGATGCTTGTCCGTTTTGTATGAGGGCTCAATGTATTGTTTTAAACAAAAGTTTTAATGATACAACTCTCGTGAGCTTATGGCGTTATATTTCATAAATAGGGGTGATGGGAATGTTTAAAATTTTTTTTTTCTGCTATGTATAAGGGTAGCTGGTTACATGTCTGCACGTTCGTTGTATCAACGTGAATATTTTTAAATTTAAAACGATATCCAGATTTTCTTTTATTTTCATCTTATTTCGATCATAGTGTATATAGTTTACTACACATACATATGTATATAACCTGAGGAAAATTGTAAAGGAGGATTTGTAAGCTGGTTTACAAAAAAAAAAAAAAAATTTTAGTCAAACATGCAAGAAATTTTCATTCAACCGGCTTTCGTAGAGATGTAAACTGATGAAGCTGAATAAAATTAATTCTTAAGGTAACGTAATTGTACATAGCACCTAGAGTGGCGACTATCACTTACATATGTATGAAACGGAGACCAATAATAAAGTCACAATAATGACGTTTAGACGGAATGAGACTTTAATAAGAACATCGTGACGCAAATTTGACGTCACGTTCTCATTTTAATGAGGGATTTAATGTTCGTCTATTTGTAGCTTTAATATTATCATAATTATTAGGAAAATTAAGAAATATTTTTTTCCATGTTTTTCAATAAATAGAACTTCGCTGAACTTCTTTATAGTAATATAGCAAATATTCCATTACATTGTTTTCCAGTTCAAATACACAAACTAAGTATGTACTTCTACCTCTACAGCATATCACCTCGTATATATTACCAGATTATTTACAAGAAATTAATTCTTCTATTTTATTTTACTTATTTCAATTTTTTTTTTTTATTATTTTTTCCTCGACACCCCAACCAACATTTTAAAGCAATTTCCCGTGCTGGCGCTATAAAATTCTGTTCTTTTATATACAAATTAAAAACAACCATTTTATAAATATTCAATATGAGAAAATTTGAAATATTTGCACTTTACGACTTTTTTTCCAAGGTTTTTTTTTCGCAAAATTATTTAGCCATCTTATCCAAACACCATCATACAAAAACATAAATTCCCGCCATACAATCTGTTATCGAGACACCGAGACCATCTGTCGCCTCATTCTATTCTGCCGTTGTTATCCACTCTCGCGCATTAGGGCAATATATTCGCGGCATACATCACCGAGCAATTTCAAGCAAAAAAATATACTTAGGTAAAAATGTTATTAAAAAAAATAAAATAAAATGTTATATAATTTATGAGTTTTTTTTTTCTATACGTACAACATACATATAGTAGGTATTCATTACATATAATGTAGGTATGTGTAGATGTACATACGTACAATACATATTTATAGCATGCAACATGCAAAATATATTCCGGCACAAACAATAGAGATGGCATTAGCATTTCCAGTCTCATGTTTAATATAATTGCACATTTACTAATAACAATAATTTGATTCAAGGTAATTAATAATAAATTAGCGTACATACTCTATTACATACATATATACCTACATATATGTATGTATGCTATATTATATCTCTTGTGCTCTTCAAACAGATGTCTAGTTAATTGTTTCGTCATTGGATTGATTACGTTATTATTTTAATGAATTATTATTGTGAATGGGAACAAAAATTATCAAAAAAATTGAAATGAAACAGTGGGCAATTAATGCAAATCTATGGAAATACATATTTTTAATTGTACATTATCAATTATGTGAACCGAAAAAGGTACATGTGATTTTTTGAATACAACAATTTGTTTATTGCAAAAATTAAATTTATTCTTTCTAATTAAAAACCCAAAAATGAAATAATCAAATAATTGGCAAACTCGTATGAGTAATTATTTATTATCTTCGACTCTGTCCTTATCTACTTTTTCTGTAATTGAGTAAATATCATTTAAAAAAAAAATGAAGTTTTTGTTTAAAAAATTCAAAATAAATATATATATCGTTCAATTCCCAAGCCGTAAAGCCTCAGTTTTAAATTGAGTCTCAAGGCTAATCGCCCGATTTAAAAAAAAAAAAATTTACTGATGTAGTGTTTTTGAATCTATTTTCTATGTCGATGGACAGTCGGCCAAATGTTTTTTTTCTGATAGATATTCGATACCTGAGCGAAAAAAGTTCCCGAAAAAATGGTTAATTAGTTGAAAGAAAAAGGTTCAAATGGCCCATATCTTATTTTTTCAATATTTAAAGAAGTTTGTACATACAAATCTGTATTTTACATACCTACCCACCCACCCATTTAATTTTTGGTAGATAGAATTGCTATAAAATGCGGCACTTTGAATCTTCATATTTCACAGGCATACACACACACACAAAAAAGTGTTAATCAGCTTGATTTGGCAATAAAAGTAAAGTACCAGCACGTCTTCGTGAATTGTCGCATTATTCATGAATTTAAAGTGGTATTTTACGAAAACAAAAAACAAACAAAACAACAAACTTAAGTATTAAAATCACGAAAACAATTTCTACTTCTAAATCTTTGAAACCTACTTCGGGTTAGTTTATGAAAATCTGAGTCAAATGGAATTCCATCCTATAATCAAGAGAGCCACACGTTAAAATAAAGTATTATGGATACGTGATCAACATATTTTAGTAATAAATGTATATAACAAAAGTCATGATGTTGCTATTGTTTACAACCGGCCTGCTGTTAAATATGTATCATAAATCAACAATAAAATTTTAAATTATATATTATTAATGTAAATGTTAAACAAATTATAGAAATTCGTATTCAATAATGTACATACTGCAATGTTTGGTTATTGTGACTACGAACAAATATTGTTTGTAGAAATTGTGTGTTGATCACGTTTTTGTTCGGTGTTTGGTTGATTCTTCTCTAGAATTTCTTTGAACGTAATTAATATTTTTTAAATTTAAATTATTTCAAAAATCATATTTCAAATTTATTACATTTATACATTTATACATTTGGTTATTGTGTTGATCTATTAAAGAATTGTCTTAGGTTTCCTTAAAATAGAAAATATTTCGAAAAATCGTAGCAAATAATTTCCAAAATTTACCATTTACTAAAAAATGCAGATGAATGTAGAAGAAAAACGAAAGGACCTGCCTCATATCTATTATACCATGTTCCAACAGTCAGTTTCACTTCCCACTCTTCAACTTGTAAGTAAAACAAGAAGAAACATTTTGTAAGATATTTGAAAAAAAAAAACCTTTGAAAAAATCCTTTTTAATGTCATTGAGAGCTAGTGAAAAGTTTAATCAACTTTACATTTAAAAAAACAAAGAGATTAAGCCTACTTATAATGGCTAGTAAATTATGACTAATTACTATTTACTTAGATATTTGTAATTAAATCACCTACAGTTAATCTTTATATAACAGATGAGCTATTTTTATACTTTTTATTAATTCACCATTATTATGATTCATCGTAAGTATATAAAATGGTAGCTTTTTGACTATAATTAGACAGTGTTCTTATCATTAAAGTCATAATAATATATTTACTAATACTGAAAAAATATATTACCTCACATATATATACATACATAAAAACATCTATCTATGCACATATGTATTTATTATAATATATAAAGAAATTTAATTTAATCAATTCAATTTTATAGCATGCTATTATGAACCAGCAATATCGCCTCTTTAACGTAGTTTAGCTTACAAACGATGTATGTAATTATGTCAACAATGTAACAGTAAAACAACACACGATTTAGTTCACTTTTCGAGAGATAATCTAATAGTTGGGTAGCATGTCTTTCGTAGAAATTGTAATCATAGCTTTAAGAGTAAACTGTGTTTATTAATTTAATTATAATAATTTTGTAAGTCCCCCCCCCTACCTATTGCTATATCTATCTATAATTCTATAGCATAGCATAATGGTGTTAAGTAAAATACATATGAGATATATGTAAATGGGTTGTTAGTCTTACAATTTAATAATTTAATTGGTAGAGTAAACAAAAAATTGCATTTAATATTAATGTACAATTGTACTCGACATGTACAATGTATAGACATACATATGTATATGAATACATATATGTATATGCAAATAATATTGTTAAAAGCTTCAATTCTTCTTTAATTTACATAATTTAAGATAAATTATCATAATAAAATGTATATTGTCAAAAATAGTATGACCGTAGAAGGTTATAGTAATTTTAAAATTAAGCTTTTTTTTTGCATCAATGTTAATTGATTGAAAATTAATTTTATCTATAATTAGATATCTTAAAGTGTGTACACATATACATACTTTAGGTATCGAAAATAAAAAATATTTATAAAATGTTTACCACAAGAAAATAAATCACTAAGCTAATCATGAACAGATTTCCTACTCAAATTATTTTGTTTATTTAGTCCCCTAAATATGTGGTCACATCCTTTAGAAAATTTGACATTATGACAATGGCATCAATATTGCTTGACTGAATTCATGAAACTTTACTCCTTTATTGCTTATATAACAAAGAAAACACACAACCAGACATTCCAGCCGTATCAACAAAACGAACACAAAACCAAAGAAAGTTTTTGGGGTTTTTTTTTTTGGACACATTTTTCTTATAGTCAAAAATAGTCAAATCCCGAAAAAATATCACCAACAAAATTGGACAGATTAGTGCAAAAGTTTTAATGTGCCCCACTAAATACACAGAAATAGGCGCCGGCGAAAAGGGAGCATTTGATGTTTTTTTTTAACTGGCGTTCTTGTAAATATATTTTCCATATATTTGCACACTTCTTTTATCGTTAAGGGCCCCATAGACGATCAATTTTAATTGTCAATTTTAATTGAAGAACGCTCTCATCAATTAAAATTGATCGTT
>JANSTT010004282.1:0-30576 GCA_026745375.1 Platyura marginata
ATATATCATACAGAAAAATTCAGTTAGTTACTTTAACATTAAACACCATTGCATAAAAAATAGTCAATATGTAATTATTAGGGCCCGGAAAAGTAGAGGCTAAAAAATGTGGTTTTAGAAAATATAGGTTAAAAATATTTTTAAAAAAGTCCAAACCCGGTAGAAAGATGGCGTAGCCTATGTTTCTTATCAAAATAACTAAAAAGCAATAAAAAAATAATAATTAGGGAAAATTATATTTCAGTCGTTTAAATAATTATAAAAAAATAAAAATTGAACGTAAATTATTCTCATTAACTATTTTCATAGTGCCGTAATTGCACTGTACATGTACAATTAGGTGTTTTATTAAGTTTTCCACAGAAAAACTAAGTTTGGTGGAAAAAAATGCTAAATTTACATTTTCACTATATTTGACGGCAGGGGCGTCTCTCCCATATATGCGAATTAGGCGCCCACTTAGACGCTATATTTTTTAAAATGCAAAAATATTTTTATTTCTACTTCGGATATAGAAAAGAAAATTATTTACTAACACAAAATTATTACAAATCTTATTGAAGGATTTGCGAAGGTCAAATTATTATTGAGTTAGGTATATGCGATACATATTGGATTTGAGAAGAAAGGAAAAATAACATTAAGAAAGAATAAAGAAATTTAATTTAAATACTTAAAACACAGTTCAGATGATATTCTTTAAGTTAAGCGCTTCATAAAAAATTTGCCTAAATCGCTCGGCTTGGACAAAATTTCTTGAACCATCCCTATTTGGCGGTAAATTTGAAAACTTCTTTAGTAAAATATAAAAAAAATGGCAAACTATCGAAAATTAAGAAAAAAAGTTTATCCTCTACTTTTCCGGCCATAGTCGGAACAACAACAATTGAGCCAAGGAGACATTTTCTATTTGTCTTTGAAAAGCGTTATATAATTATAATTTGGTCGTTAAATAATTTGGGATATTTTACACTATCTGGCAACATTATTTTACTAAATTTTACGAACAAATACGGTTTTTCCCCGCTTTTTAAAGGTCCTCTTCGTTGAAATGCTGTGTAAAAATATTTAGTTTTTTCTCAGTCCTGAAAAATTTGAAAAATGAGGGTTAGGGATAGCCATCGATATATTATTATTAAATATATGTATGTATGTAGATTGTAGATATTTGATATGGAATCAACGGTTTGAACTAATTGTTTAGTCCAGTAGGACTAAAATCAACATACTACATTACAACAATTTATTTGCAAGAAATTATAAGTTTTTTTTCAATGATAATTGACCGCAAACTGGTATCGGCTTTTTCGTTTGAAAATGATTTTCGGCAACTTCAACTACATTGATCTACATAATTGAGACTAATGATCTCGATGACGTTCTCTCAGTAATAACAATAATAATGAAAATTATGTACAATGTGGATAAAGAACCCAAATGTTCCAGTCAATGTTCGGGATAGCGTGATAAATTTTTTTATAAATGATATCAACCAACATCAACAAAAAAACAAAAGAAGTTGTTGTGTAAGTGTACCTACTTATTTTTTGGCATAATTTATAAATATTTATACCGCACACAACAAGTAACTCATTTTTGTATTTGTTTGCTGGTTAAATTGAATTTTTTGTATGATATTTTCTTAAGAGAACATAATTATCAAAAGACAATACAAAAGACAATATTTCGTATTCAAAATTGTTAAGACTTATTTTTTCAAAAAGATTTTTGGTGCTGCTTAAGTGGGTCCGATTGAGCATCTATTTTTTGGTTAACCCTTTCATGCTCAAAATATATGGACCTTAAAGGGTTAATTTTTTCCAAAAATTTTATTTGGCAATAAATGTTGCCAATCCAAAATAATATAAAAATATAAAGTTTCAAAATCATATCTTCAATATTAAGAAAGTTCAAAATTGTGTCACTTTTTAAAAAACCGCCGAAAAAACGATCGGTGCCTCACCAATTTTTTTTTTCGGTTTCCGGTATAAAAATGACGTAAGTTTTTTTTAAAAATAGTCTCATAATAATGGGATCAATAATTCTCACGCTTCGCCACTGATACATATAAGGTACACAAAGGTATAATTGTTTCTCCGGATGGGTTATATTGATGCGTCCTGAGGGCTGATTATGTTCGTGTAAAATTATAATTTTTATTAATTAATATCTAGATTAAAGTTTTGTGAAATTGTTCATAATTAAAATATAGATTTCATCAACACAATGATATAATATGTTATTTCCTTTAGAATTTTTGGTACTTTGAAAAGATTGTGATTAATTTCTTCGATGAACACTGTTCCTGTTCCCCTGCATTAGAAACTTGTCATTGCCCTGTGCTTGCCGCAATTTTTGTATGGGGTGGAAGTTATGTGGAAGTATTCGCCATATTTATAAACGACAAAAGTTTAATAAGCATAGGTTGGCTCAGAAATTCTATCGTAGGGCATGACATTCTGACTTACCTCGATGTCCGCTGCTTATCTTTGCTATACAAAATTACGAAAAATTCAGCCTCAGAATATTTGAAAAGTGACGTAGAATTCGTCTCATCGGCAAAGATAAGGCACTTACTCATACGAGAGTTCATGCTTGTGAAATACACTTGCACTGGATGTTAGCGATGCTAGAACTGTTGATGCTAGGCGGGGGACGCTAAACTTTTTAAGTTCTTAGTTTTATTCAATTATTTGTCTGGTTTTTCATCCAACTTTTATTTTACTTCATTTTTATTTTTGCTTTGAAATTTGATTAAATAAGTTACTGGTGGTTACTTCGCTTATTGGATTTAATGTTTTTACATTACATCTACTTTTTACATACGGGATTATACAATAACTAAAATACTAAGATGTTTGTAATTCAATTAGGGCTAGTTGGCCTAGGTATGTATTTAACATTAAAATTGAAATAAATAAATAAATGATTTAGTCATTTCGCAATATACAGTGAGTCACATTATTATCCCGTCAAGCCAAAATTTCCTGAATAAAACGAAATAACGGAATAATTAATAAAAATATATTTTCGTTTTCTTCACAAAATATTTAGTTTGTACTTTTGTCCTTATATTTTTTAAAAAAAAAGTCTTAATTAATTATTCCGTTATTCCGTTTCATTCAAGAAATTTCGGCTTGACCGGATATTAATGTAACTCACTGTATATATACGTGACGGACTTTTCTTAACAATTTTGTATGCCCAATTTTTCGTATTCGATTTTTTATGGCGACAAAATATCGGAAAATGGTTATCAATGATAAAAAAATATGAAAATAAACTAGGCCCCCTGTCCTATAAGCTCTATGGTAGATTCATAGACAGAAAGATGTTAAATTTTCCAAAAAAAAACCTTTTCTAAATTTGAATTAATTGTTAAATTCATTAGAAACAATATAATCATTAAAATATTTTTAAATTCATAGAATTAGAAAGGATTTTAATCACAATATTTGAATCGATCCAATCTGTTGTAAGGTTAGCAATTCCATAGTTTTATGAATATATTGAATATTTTTCCGGTAACACAACCATCGAACAGATATTTTCTTTTTTTTCTCTTATTTAATTAAAAATTATATTATCATACCTCTTACGTATATAAGTACATAATATTGTACTTTAAAAGGTGCTGGCAGCAAGACCTCAACATTCACAGTAGCGGTATGTTATAATTTTACTTGCGTGCATGCATAATTGAAATAATTGTTCTTTGCCAAGTAAGATATACCTACAATTGACTGCAAATATTTATTATACATATCCATTCCAATCGGCTGATTTAAAAAAAAAACAAACGACACCAACAACAACAAAAACAGCAAAATTAAGGAAAAAGTATAAAATAATATATCGCAAAAATTTTAATATTGATTAATGTGTACACTGTCATGTCAGATGTGTTGACAATATATTTTCCATAGTTGTTAAATGTGTGATAATTTGACATGTTTATTATATAATATTCTTAATGTCTATTAATGTCATTAAAATGATAATAATTATTGTAAGTTAAGTGATCAACTGTATAATATAGTCATTTAAATTAAATTTATGTTGATATAAATTGTAGTTACTGTTACTATACATAAACGGACGAATGGAGTACCACAAGAAAGTCACTTTAGCTCATTACTTTATTAGTGTTGTATTTATGATAGTTTAATTGTTTAAATAAAATAAATAATCATTAAAAGAACTTAAGCTGAATTCATGTAAAAATCATGCGACTTTAATTTATATGACAGCTAAAATCTTGGGTGGCCATATTTTAATTCCATACAAAAAGCCAACAAAAAGATAATAATTTAAGCGTACAAATCTGGTAATACTAAACAAATAATTGTGCGACAATTTTCATCGCAACACAGGAGATGAAAAAAGAGACCCGGCAATATTAGAACATAAAGAAAAAGATTTCCACAACATTTTAGTCGCAGCTTTACTACTAAATTATTTTTTAATCAACAACCGATGTTAAGCCATTTTGAAGGAAATCTATTACAACTAAAATTTCTTTTTTCTAATCTAATGTACTAGTTGTACGATTGACTATGCAATTCTACTCCATTTTAACATTAATAAAGTGATTTCGTCAATGGATCCAGACCAACAAGTGACTTAATGGTAATCCATTAAGAAAAAAAAATGCAATTGCCAAATGAATGCGTTTTTTACCAATAAATTACTAAAATTGAATTAAAAGCCATTTATTTAAAGGTTTTTTAAAGTTTACCATTTTAATTAAGCCTGAAGGACCAAAAACAGTTTGAAAACATTTTTAAATAAAATTTACAACTAATTTTAAACATTGAGCTAAAATAAATGATCAAATCCGTTCAGTATCGGAACTCTTTTTTGGACAATAAATTATCCCGAAGATCAATAATTTTATTAACAGAGACTTATTGCCACTCAAATATTGAACGTTTTATTGTAACATTGTATAAAATGATGTTAATTTCGTCGATTTCTCTGACAAACTATACAGGTTCAGTATCACATGTCAAGTTTTACATATGTAATGGCAAATTGGCAAATAAGCGACAATTTAATAACCATCCATGGTTGGTATGTTTATACTAATGAGACATTTTTTTCCTTCAATCGTTGTCTCATTACGAAAATACGGAAGAACAGGGTGATTGTGTTTGGTTATTATTTTTGTATTATGAAATTATTTTAACTTCACATAATAATATGTTAAAAATTGTTGTAATATATACCAATGCATAATTATAGGATGAAGTCCAACACGCTAATAGGTATCTAGATATATATTAGAGAAATAATATCCTTCCACAATTAGTATCATTAGTATAATAAATAAATGTAGAAAAAAGGCATAGAAAGTACAATTAGATTTAATTAGAAGGCGATTTTAAAATATTTAAAATTCAAATTTTGTATGTTAGAGTATGTCGAATTATAGCACTAAATAAGAGCAAATCGATGGTTATTTAACAGAAGGTTCTAACCATCATATTTCCAATTTTTCAGAAGACAGAAAAAACAACATAACATTTCAACGCAGGTACATATATTATAGGGCCCATTTAAAAAGCGGGGAAAAACTATATTTTTTTGTGAAATTTAATAAAATAATGTTGCCAGTTAGTGTAAAATATCCTAAATTAATGATGTTAGGCCCTTTCGTCAAATAACCATCAAAAAACTCTTAAGAGTAACGTTGCGCAATGACTTTTTCTTGCCGTGCAAAGTACCTACGTTCGGAAATGATTATAATGATGTTGATATAAATATTTTTGTATACTATTTTGCCATTTTATTCCAAAATTTTACATTTTTTTCAACTTTTTAACCAAATTTAAAGAAAATCGCCAAAAACTACAACTCAAAACAGATAAGACAAATATTTAAATCACACACAACTAAATCTTGTGATTTTTTTTTTTAGTTTAATATAAATTTGTTGTTTAAAATTTTCTTAAATATGATTAATGAAAGACGCTACCAGAGAGACGCAACTATTTTCATTTTACACAAAAAATTTTATGTAAATGTCAATAGAATCATATTAAGACTATTTTCGGATGTACATACATGACAAGAAAAAGTCACCTAACTACTCCCAAGCCCAACTCAACTTACGACCGATGTCGTTATTCGAGGACTACCTGTATTTAGTTTTAGACATAATCAACATTTCAACATCAAAAATATATTAATTAATTTAAAGTAAAATCTTGTTAAAGTGTAATTATATTTTAATATATTTAAACGATTTGAAACTCTATTTTTATTTACAATTAATTAGAAAATTTGTAATGTAAACTAAGGTGAAGTAACACCCTTTAGTGATATAAATTTAATGATTCTTCGATATGTATGGTATGCATGAAAAGTCATATTATTATTATTGCAATTCGATTATTATTGAACGTATATCTTATATGTATATTGCTCGATTGAATGAAGTGTAGGACAGTAGAATGTAAAGAAAAACAGCAATTTCTATTTACCCAGCCATATATACATACATATGATCTACCTACCTTACTAAGTGCAGACAACCGAGCTGGCTTTCTGGATAATTGCATTTCCTCAATAACTTTTAAAGATTTTTTTCTTTTTAAAATCTTATTTGATATTATTGTTGCCACTTCAATTCAATTGCATATTATGTACCTACTCTTAAGATTTATTGTGTTTAATACGAAAATTCTTCAAAATCATTTCATCGTAATTTATTCGAGACTAACTTACGTCAAGCCGAAAGTGCCTTTAATCTTTAATTGTTTTCAAATTTCGATGTGAAAACTTTAAATATTACACTTTTCGAAAATTCCAATTATTGAAACTTCATAATTAAGCATTAAATATAGTAAAAGCTGTCTATAATATGCAGGTGTTTGCGTATTCATTGTTTTGACTAAATTACGTACAATCAGCTGCCACAAAAACGGTATCGATTGGCGTGAGACCAAGATAAGTCCCATACATTTTAATAATTGCAAGTGAATTGAAATATAAATTTAAATCGCAGGTGTCAAGTGTTTTGACTAATTCATAGTGTATCGAAGAAAATAAATATACCTAGCTATACATTATACAATTACACATATCTACATATATACGTATACAAATGATGACTACTGAACTTCATTGAGTTATTGAAATGCATCTTCATTTGAGATCAAATTTCTTTTCATTTTTTTAATTATTTTCTCATCAGCTGAATTAAAATGATTTTATCTGCTTAACGTTCACAGAATATTATTAATTTGTCACGTGAAATTAAAAAAATTAATAAATGATTTGTATCTACTTATCTTTTCTCAATATATGTGTGTTAAGTTTGAGTACATGTACGTACATATATGTATAAAACAATCTTATTCCTTTTCTCTCCCCCTCTTCTTGTTAAAAGAAATTTAATTATTGACCACTTGCGAACATTTTGTTTACATAACTACTCGCGCGGTGTATAGTGTACACTATATATATTGCTTGCTATCAGATAACTAAAACTCAATAAAACCATTATTACAGGAGTTCATTAAATTATTAATCATAAAAAATAAGCAAGCAGAAGAACAGATAAATCTATAGAGTGGCTAGAAATGTGTAAAAATAATTTTGTATTGATGGTGTACTTTTTACACCAGCGCGAATAGTTAATTAACGTATAAAAAAACTGCCACAACCTCAAAACAATATGGTGCTTGAGCTGTATTTGCATAGTTTCTATTTGGTTGAGCACCATTTCTACAAAAGAATTTGGTTAAAATTATACTTTTTTAAGATCTTTACTGAATGAAATTAGGAATTCCCTACATTAAATTGATCAAATTTGTCTAAATAAAACATCACTTCATCTGGGAGTAAGAAAGATAAACGGTAATTATATTAATTTTACTACTATAACATCACACTACATCACGCCAAAAACGGTATGAAATTCTATTCTAAATGTGTTATTATGTTTTCCAAGAAAATTGTCCCGTTTAATTATCTCATCTAATCCCACCGTCATTGTAGACATTCTGAAAATATATGCACATTCGTCCAAAAATATGTTTTATAGCACATTCCATTCTTGTACGCACTCTAATTATAGATATTTCGTCAATGAAAACCTAATTGAAAAAAATAAAAAAAAAATCAAATCGATCATGATTATATTATTAATAGGTACCTATTATTGTACTGTACATTGTACAAGCAACAGTATCTCTTATTATGTAAATAAAAAAGTATGATGCCCACGCTAATAAAATTAAAAACGTATGATTAATAATATTATAAATAGAAAAAATAATTAAACGTTTTTTCAAACATATGTAACCAACTAACAATAAAATTTATCTCTCATTAAGTAAACATGAGTAAAACATATCAAACTGAAATGCCGGTTGGTATACAAAACGCACGTGGTCGCTGCCATACGTAATCAAATGAAAAATTATGAATGAAACTGTGTATCAAATACAAACACATGTGTATATCCTATTCATTTCTACTATTACGATATCAAAATGTAATGACGTCGTTACCACCATCAGTATCAATATGTGGTTATACAAACACTGCGATAAATATTATGGACAATATACCCTGGGTTATTAGATCAAGATTTTCTATACTTATACCAAAACTTAAAAACTGAAACGGAGGTAGTTGTAGATACATATATGCACCCAAATACATATCCGAAAGCTTTTATCGCCAACCAACCACTACACGGATACGTCACGCTTTTTTCATGTATACATATATACAACAGAATGAAAATCGCTTAGACCTACCCACACAATAATACCTGGCCGTGCATTTAGTTGTTTTGGATATATAAGCCACTATGATGGTCGTGAAAATTTTAGAATTACTCTAAGTGTGGAAGAATTAGCAATACTTAATATTGATCAAAACGAATATGCAAAATATATTTTCTGGTTTAAATGTGCGTTCAGTGACTAACGAATAATATTTGATTTTTTGGATAAACGGTAAAAAAAAAATAAAAAACAATAATTTGTGAACATTTGTGTTGTTAAGTGATTAGTGATCTGAAGACTATTTTTTTTAAAAAAAAAACGATATTTTATGGATAACTACAAACTTATAATGAAGAATCGTAAGTTTCAATAATTTATGTATTTTAACGTTATTTTATATTTATATTATATTTTTTAATTACTCCTACTGAGTCTGTTTTTGAATTCTTTTTTATTTTTTTTATATATAAGTAAAACAAATTTCTTAATTTTGTTTTTTAATGGTTTTCCTAATAATTAAAAAAATTAGCATTAGTTTGATTCAAAAAATTTCGAAAAAGTTTCATTTAATTATTCAAAACTGATTTTTGATCCATTTTTAAATTGTTTAATTTATTTTTGGATGTTCTTATAAATAATTTATAATCATTTTTAGTTTTTCTTATTTTTGTAAGTTTTTATTTTGATCTTTCCAAATTTTCATTAAGCTGAGATCAGTCTAACCGTTTTTATTTGGGAACATAGGCAACTTTTTATAATTAGTCAAAAAAAAAACTGAAAAATTAATTAATTCAATTAAATAAAAAAATAGAAATCAAAGTTATCAAAATTCTCTTAAAAATTAATTAAAATTTTGTATTTAAAGTTTTTCAAAAACTAATGGATAAAATATAAAAATAAAAATTAAATGACAAATAAATATTAATAAAATTTCATTAATTTTTCTATTATCAAATCACCAAAAATAACGTGCTTGAT
Source organism: Platyura marginata (assembly GCA_026745375.1). Classification (NCBI taxonomy): domain Eukaryota; kingdom Metazoa; phylum Arthropoda; class Insecta; order Diptera; family Keroplatidae; genus Platyura; species Platyura marginata. The sequence goes on from JANSTT010004282.1 coordinate 9,720, forward strand.
GATATAATCTAATACTCATTCATATATATGATTTATAAGTGAATGAGAACAATTTTAAAATGCCTGCGAAAAATATTTCGCAAGAACCGATAAGAAAAATTTGAAAAATTCAAAATAAGATTTAAAATTGATAGTACATTATAAATAGAATGAATTAATCGATGTTTTTTGCTGTCTTTTTGAGATTACAAATTATTACTTGAAAATTCCATGGTCTGTGTAATTAAGGTTCTTGGATACAATTGATTGTTACGGGCGTGACATTATAATTGTCATAACAAAATTATTTGTTATTATGTCTAAAATAAAAAAGAATTTTGGTTTTTATTACTTCAAATTTATGTTATTATGTATGTGATAACATCTCCATTAATTATAATATTTAAAGTTAGTAGTAGTTTGGTTGATACGTGATAGAAATAGAAATGAAAATGAGAAATATAAAAATCTATTATAAAGCTTCCATTTAAAAAAAAACAATTAACAAAATTCAGTTGAAACAAAATCGAACATTTTAAGCTTAAAAAAATTAAAAAAACTGTTTCATAATAAGTATGCAACATTTTACCATTTTAGCAAAATGTTAATTACATAACAAACAAAAATACTTAATTTATCAATGGCGTCACCAATATCATCGATATAAAATCAATAAACTAATCATAACAAATACAAGATTATCTCATATATAAACTATGTGTAAATGATAAAGAAAATATGCAATTTTTCGACATACATACATACTTGTATACATACTTTTATCTTGAGTCATAATAATGTCGCATGCCAAGAGATAACACATCCGTCGCAGTATATTCGCATGTGATAAATTTATTCGTACTTTATATGTACATATATAAAAATATCGGTTATTCAGTTCAATTAAAATACTCATTACCTAATAAATTTTAGATAATGTTTTGCTTTACTATCAGTAAATCGATTAGAAATGTTTGAAAACAAAATTAAGATAAATTTTATCTTATAAAATTAAAAAAAAAGAGTTTAATTCTGATTTATAATGTTATGAAATTCAACAATATCTGTATTTTATTTTATTTGTGTAAAAATATTCATTTAACAACATTTATCTTGTTTCTGGCTTAAAAAAAAAAAAAAATATTTTCTCAAAAAAACCATACAATTTTTATATTAAGTTCAATTAAACTTTACAACTGTTTAATTCCACTGCTTAAAGCCTAACAAATGTTTTTTTTTCGAACATGAATGTGAAATATTTTTGAAAAAATGTCCATTGACAACAAGAAAAACCCCTGCTGCCCAAGTATTTACCGTACTCAAAATCCCACACCCATCATTTAACTATTTAGGTATTTATGTAATTGAGTAGGATAATCAAAACAGCCCAGTAACATCAAACTTATCAATTCAATTAATAAAAATATTTATATTTAAATCACGATTACATTTATTGAATGTCCTGTAAAAGTCTTTTTATATGGATGTAAATCGACAGAGTAGGTGTCGGTCCAGAAAACACCAGGAAAACTCAAAAAGACAAATGACACACTAGCGTACCTACAGTACCTAGAGTGGTTCAATTTTTTAAATTTTATTTTTTTCAAATTCTAAGAGGACGCATTTTTAGTCACTTTTTATTGCAAAAAAACATTTGTTCTAGGACTTTTTGATTTTTGGTCGTCTTCATCTACCTCAAGATCCCCTAGGTTTATGCAATTTGCAATTTTTTTTGATATAAATTAGTTTCTCGCCTTTATTTTAGATTTTAGAGTAAAAAATTGTTGTAGATCTGAAAAAACTACATAAAAAATATTTTACCCAACTTTTTATTATTAAAATGGTGAAGCGTTACCAAGATATTTGACTTTTTCCGAGATCATCCCTTGAGTAGATGGTTCGTTTTTAAAAAATTTCAAATTCTAGTCATATCACGAAAAATATTTGTTTTACGATTTTTTTATTTTTGTAAATTTCTTTAAGAAATTCTAAAAAGCACACTTTGCATATGAAGTTGAAGACCACAAAAATGAATTTCGAAATTTTGAAAACAAAAAAATTCCATACATCGAGTGAACCACTCTAACCTACAGTGAAGAGTAATATTTATAACCTGAAAAATATTAGGATATATGTAGGAGTATTAATTAGAACAATATTATTACAATTTAGGGCACTTGATGCTATCGACATGGAACCATAACGATATTGTAAAACGCTTCAATGAGTAATATTCAACCAAAAACTGGTTCTAAAAATATGACTCAAGATCGTGAGTAAGAATAAATAAATAATTTAATTTTTTGTTTAAATGAAAATTGAATTAAAATAAAATGGAACTCTAAAATGCTTCTTAGATTGTTTAATTTATTTATTTTTGCAACTATACATATTGTCATAATAAATTATTATTACCTTGTTGAATAGTTTGCAATTGTAAACAAAATAAAAATAAATATTTCCAAATCTCTCCAAGATCATTGTTTATTTTGTTATTTAATTGAATCATCAAAATCAGTTTGCTTAATTCGCTAAATGTTGATTTCAATTGACGTTCAATTTAATTATTGTGATTTTAAAAATCTATACATACGTCGTTTGGTAAGTATAGTTAAATAAATAAACAAATTAAAAATGGAAAAGCATCATAATCTCTTTATATATAGAATTAATTTGGGGTTGTATAAATACCCACTCGACAACTTGATGTTGATATCTCAAGCTTTGATATGTATAAGAAAACAAACTAATTAAACAACTTATTATTCTAACTAAAATTCTATTTTTTTTTGTATCGTTTCCATTGCCAACTTCCAAAATGTCGCCTTAGTTACCGAACAAATTAGGTAGACGTCATTATATAGAATAGAAACTAATAATAACCTATAAGTACATATATCCTAAGAAACTAAACCTTTGTATTGTCTTTGGGTTCTCCTTCCTTATTTATGTTACGTACAATTATTGGCTGGACATTTTCAACAATATTTTTAGTTTCTTTGTAATTAATTTTCTAATGAACCGCAACACAAAACTACTATATTGATAATGGAAAAATGTTCTTATTTGTTACCCTCAAAAAGGTTAACTTTCACCAAGATTTTTAAAATTTAATAGATCAATACATAGATGATAACCATCATAACAAAACTAAATCAATTGATTTTTGATTGTTTACTCATTTAAAATAAAAAATCACATCACATTAAACGGGCAAAGCAACTGTTCCTGTTTCACGTTCAATATGCAATTTTCTTTAAATTGACAAACAATTGGTTCATAATTTAAATATTCGTCCCTGCTATGGTTAATATTTTAGTTGACATTAAATCACATTGCAATAACCAATTTAGACTTAATTTTAATTAATCTATTATTAATCAAGAGTCCAAAGTAAAAAAACAATTTTTTCTGTATTTATTTACTGAAATCTCCGATTGTACTAGTTGTGGATTTGTCGAAAAGCATCATTGTTTCGATGATTACACACCGAATCGATTAATTATATAAAATAAATAAACAAACATGACCTGCTCAATAAAAATCCTCTTAATATTTATTTATATGGATTTTATATTACAAAACCATTCACACTTAATTAAATCTTATATCAGATAACGGGTCAATACAATTACGTCATAAATGAAAATTACAATACAGCTCATTGGAAAATATTCATTTTCGGGGCTATACCATAAATTATTTGGTGACTAATCTTCATGGCTTGTCATATACGAATATTTAGAGAAATGAAACAATTTAACACACAAAAAAAATCATTATTCATCGTACTTAGGCGTCAGATGGAGAGCTTTTTATATAATACCAACGAAAAAGTTTTCAATCCTTTGAATATTGTAAAAAAAAAATCATTAGAAAAAGCTCTCTCTATGTCTATATATTTCTATGTTCCAAACTAAATAGCTTTTGTGTATCGAGCTTAACTTATACCACTGTAAATTGTATTTTTAAGAGATAAAATTACATCGTGAGAGAGATAAAAATACGATTGTACTACACTGCAGACTACACAATACACAAAAGCTCTGATATAAAGGTATATAGGCATAAGTATTAATGTGTGTATATTACATTGTTGTTGTTGTTTTTGTTGTTCAATATTTATATGCCATGCATATGACTCAACTTTACAGGAGACACCTTGCCTTCAGAGTCATCCAGTCTTTAGTTTGATTTTGTGTTTGGGACGTTTAGTTGTTGGACAAACATTGTCATGAGCGCACATAATATTGGTGATCTTAAAGAAAATTAAAAGTGTTCATAAGTTTGCGTGCAAATACATATATTAAATATGTATTGACATAAATATTTTTATTTATTTTTTTCTGTTAAATACCATAAAGAAATTTGTATTTAAATCGGGTTTTTTTATTTTTACTTAAACATTTTATTTATACATATCAAGTGATCATTGGCAAAAAGTTTATTGACATAATATTAGTGGCAAAATAATGACAGTAATAATTACTGTAAATTGTGAAATTTATTGTTACCATTTCGTAAATATTGAATTTCATCACAATTGATAACTACAAGAGTATAACTTTGGTACCAGCAAAGCTACGAAGATGCGGTGTGTGTATTTTTTATTTGTTATTATTAAAATTGAATAATTAAAATATTTATTATTATCTCAGCCTTATCTCGTTGTATTTATGTATTGTATTCAATTGCATTTCATGTTTATATGTTACATGAACTTATTATAATTAGTTAATAAGATTAATTAAATGGTTTTGTGATACAATTTACATCTACCTAAATACATATTTTATATACTCGTAGTTAATATTTAATATATTTTATTATTTATTTAAATAATATGTAATTCAAGCATTTTTTTTATAAATTTTCGGGCAAAAAGGTAAACAATTATTCTCGAGTACATTTAAATTTTTTTAATTTAAAGAGTTAAAATATTTGTAATCTACTAAATTGTATTAGGCAATTTATCTATATCATGTACCTGCAATATCCTTTGTTTATCCTTTTAAATAATTAACGTAAAATCCCTCAAAGAGTTAAACTAAGTTATATAATTTCGGATATAACATTCATCCCAAGTCTTACTAAAAGCTTAAAGAATTTTTTCAATGCAAGATCATGTCAATATTTTCACTTTACCCTAGGTTATTGGGTTGTAACTATAAAATCTCATTCAATAATCTAAGAAATGATAGTTGGTTGAGAACTATATTGCTACCAACCGTCGGAACTCTAACAATAGTTTGGTTTAAAAAATTCCGCTTCTTTGCATGATACTGAAGGATTTTAAATAAGTGATCTTTTACAAACCGCTGATCTCGTAAAATTTTGAATGAGGCAGAAAAGGTGATATTATAAAAATTCATAATTTCAAAATTTAAAAAAAATCCTTAAAAATTAAAGAATTTTTATTACTAATTTTATTTTTATTTTTATTATCAGTAAACAGATAAAAATATTAAAAAAATTGACTATTAAAAATTATTTTGACTATTTTAATAGTAGATATACATCATACAATCACCACCGAAAATATGTATTTACCTACAATATAAACTAATTAAATATATTTGCATGAATTTTGAATCGTTTCCAGACCAAAAACCCCATCACAAGACATGAATATTCAACAATAATATTATGTAAATATAAAAATGATTTCATGTCGGAAATTGTTTAAATTATTTCATTAATGAATCATCTAAGCTATGTCGAGAGATCTCCCATATAATAATAAATTTCTCGTGCTCGAACACTCGTCTTTTATTTATATACATAGGTATTATTTTTACTACTACCATGTCTAATTGATAAAATCTACAGTGGAGCAAAAATTTGTAAGAGAAAAAAAAACACATACAGATTTGCTAGTTGGTTAATAAAATCACAAAATGATCATCAGTGATCGGTGTTTATTAAAGCAAACTTTTTTTTTCTAGTGTGTGATCATGATATTATTTGACAGTTTGATCGCAATGAACTCTTAATTCAGATTTTTTATTTTTATTTTTTTTTTTCAAAAGAAATAGTTTTTAACACTTTACGCATAATCTAACATACTCTCTATATGTATATGTACGTACAGTACATAGTAACAAATAAATATGACAATTGAGGGGAATTCCAATGTTTTGATCATTATATTCTTAAATAATATGATATAATAAATTGTGACTGTAAATACCTAGTTTTATATCTTTTTCTAATTGAATTTAATTGCAGTGGTTTTTTTTCTCTCCATTGCTTACATTTAGCGTGAGAGTTATTTACTTAACATACATACACACAATTTCATTAGATTTATTGGCTAAGTTAGATATAAGCAAATGAAATGAACTTAATTCGCTTAAGGGGTTTTTTTGTTATGATTAAGCCTATGTAGTGCGGGATTTAATTTTATATTTAAATAATACAGAATGTATGTACAATTGGACATATATAGGAGTTTATACTAGATGGATACAGGTGTATAGTTAAGTTATAATTGAATAGATCATGAAACGATAATAATATGTTTATTTCCGAACTAAGTTCAATATTTTGACAAATTGGTATGCAATTATTGAATTTAATTTGCATATTAAAGAGACATTAATATGACTCAATATTTAATATATACATACATTAAAGATTTTCTGCTACTGCAGATTTATTTAATTAAATGATTTTAAAAAAAATTATTATTCATAAATATTTATTTGTAGGTAGTTATTATAATATCATGACAAAATTAATTGCTTGAATAAATTGTAACAAAATCTACTGTAAGATATTAATTGATTTGAAGTATAGTTCCGGAATTTTAATTCATAAATGTAATTCTACATATTTAGTCATCTTTTATCCCAGTAATTATTCATCATTCTTAAATTCTTAAAATTAATCTACATAATATTCATATTTTTAATTGGGTCAACCGACAAAAAAGTTGGATACCAATACCAATACAATTGTACAGATGATGTACGCCAACCATAAAAATAAACCAAATCCTAATTCAACTGTCATATTTTAGGGCAAAATTTATTTAAAATGTTAGGGGGGATCACAATTAACTAATGTTTAATTAACAATCTAATATTTATTACAAAATTGTGACCTTACCCTTAATTATTAAGGGATTATTCGATCAACCTATTGGCTAGATGATGTTCAACTAAATCCTTCCTCTTTATATATTCACAATAAAAATTAATTTATTTATAATAATTGCACTCCTCCAAAGATCATATCAAAATAAAATAGTTATTCTCCCATTTTAAAGTAAAAGAAGAAGAAGTTTGAAAAATATTTTTTTCAAATATTAGGCAAAATCAAAAAATTTAAATAATATTTATTAATTAATAAATAAATTTTGAAAATCTATCATTTGAAAAAATAGAAAATAAATTTTTCAGCAAAAATTAAATAGAAATTGAAACTTTTTAGAAATGGTTTGAAAATAAATTTAAGATTAAGAAAATTAGATGATTTTGAATTTTTGGTCATACAAAATATGTAACAAAATTTAGCCTGACAAACTTTAATTTTATTTTTTTTTTACACTTTCACAATGAAAATTCTTTTTTTTTCTATACACCGAAATCATCATTATAGGTAATAATCTAGCCTAATCTAGTATACCTACATACCAACATATGTAAACATTTTAATTTTTTATTCAATCCTAATCTATACAAACGAGTAGTTCCATAATTCAAATTAGAAAATTGTCCACTAATCAAACTATACCAACCTGGAGTCTATTTATAGTCAAGTTGTTTATTAATTTTTTTATTTTTTTTCATGCGATAATCTTTTTTAATTGCTGTTGTGTGTGTACAATATAGCAAAATTTAACGTAAACAATAATTAGCAATTACAATATTACAATATTATGAATCTCCACTTAATTCTTATTTATATTCTTTCATTTTCTTTTGGACACCATATTAGAATCCATTGTAATTTGTTACTTAGGCTGAGTCTTTTTTTTTCATTATTTTTTAAATAATTTTGTTACCATTAAATTGTTGTTATTAAATTAGACCAACTAGCTAGACCAAAGCAAATCGATTACTTATTAATGACATCATCATTAATAAATTTTTTTAGAGTTAAAGATTATTGCATTCATAACAATTAACAACAACGATTAATTATTTAACTCATTTATTATTAAGTACTATATATTATACATATATGTACATATAACCTACCTCTTATCTGACTTGACATTTAACATAAGAAACACTTCTTCGCAAATATATAGACATACAAAATAAAAGAAAAAAACATTGTAACTAGTCTAGTATGTAGTTTAGTTACTGTTACTTGAATTATTTTTGTTTATACTTTATATTGATTGGACATTAATTTATAAACATCTTGATCTTGATCAATAACAAGATCAGTATGATTCAGAAATATATGGTGTCCAAAATGTATCATGTGGAGAATTAATGCTTCTATTAATTTAATGCACTGTTGGTGGTCTTTCACTTCTTGTTTGGAACTTGAAAGTGACTACCTATAGTTGATTTTCATAAATATTGTAATACACTCAACGAAAAACATTAAATGTGTATGTTCTAAAAAAAAAAAAAAATTTCGATCATGTCCATTTGGTAAATTTTACACTTATTTTTTTTGAGTGTATAACTATGTTTATTAAAAATGACTTAATTGCGGGGGATATTATTTTAAATTTTTTGTTATGTTGTCGACACTTTTTTTTTGTGGTTCTAACAATTCAAAATTTATATAAATTTCTTGATCAACATTTTTGAAGTAATTTTTTTTTTATTTCCAGACCACTTCACTTTTTTCGTCGTCATCGCCGTATTTATCGGTTTGACACATTCAGCCCCTCAATTCCATCACAGACGGCATCAATCCCGGTACTTCAGTGAAGAAGATCATAAACAAAAATTAGAATGGGTTAATCCATGCCGTGGAAAATATGTGGCATCATCATCACATTTAGGTTTACCAAATGGTGCCGCTGAGGAACCTACTCGCAAGCAATATGTAAGTATCATATTTAAAAAAAAAATAAAACAAAAATAGTTTTGAAAATTTTTGAATTAATTTTTTATTTATTTAAAAATTTTTTCAATTTTCTAGCTCGAAGCTCTTGAACCACTGAGAAAAGAACTGCAAAACTTTATTGTTCGACTGAACAATACGAGCAATGCAATCGCAACAAATGATATATCAATATGGTTTAAAATTAATTCAACATTTCGATTTTTACCACGAATAAATGCAACGATTGCTGGTGTAAGTATATCAATTTTTAATTTCAAATTGCCACTCAAAAGGCGCCAGTTAAATATTTAATAATCACGCACATGACTTTTAAAAAAAACACAAAAACAAAATCTCATAAATTTCGAAATTTTTGAATGCCAAAAAACTAATCGATTTCATTTGTAACATTTTCTGTAAAATCCCCAATCCCCAGAACATAAATATATACTGTGAATTTTATTTAAATATTATACTGATGCGGTAGTGCGGTTGGATATGGGTATACAATACATTCATAAATATACAATAGAGTAGTAAAGAAAAACGGGGTCTTCGTTCGTTTTTTGTTTTTTTGTTTGTTTTTTTTTTGTTTTTGGTTTATTGAAAAGAATTTTTGAGCCCTTTGGCAAATACATGTATGAGCATGAATATGACAACCAACATCGACAATCTAGCAACAGGTTCCATATGCACATCATATGTGTAGATTGGCTCTAATAACTCTTATAAAATATATACTCGCAGAAATGATGTTATACATGTTGAGATTGTTGTGGTCTCTGATTATACGATCACCATTTTCTTGTCTTGTCTTGTTTAGATGTTAAGATAAATTCTCTCTTTATTATAAATATATTAACATTTCATATGAGTGTGCGCAACTTAACAATAACTGTGCGCTGATAAATGATGGCAAATAAGTATACCTACTTAAATTGATCGTTAAGTAGATTAATAAATCGATGAATATTTGATTTGTTTATGTGACTAGAGACCTTGATTAATATATCGTTAAATTCATTCATGTCGACTTATTAATGAGTAAAAATTATGATCCTTTTGGCAAATTGCCTAAAGCTTAAAATTGTTGTCGTAATAATAGACTACTTCTGCGTAGAATACTAAACTACGAACCCATGTTATATACATAGATATATAGATGTATTATGTATGCATCTCTAAAAAAGTTTCTCACTGATGTGAAATTTTTAATAAAAAATGTTATAAAAACACTTTACAATTCAAAAATAAATAATAATTTTGAAAAAAAAAATTCTACTACAAATTTTTGAAATTTGTTCAATTTTCAAAACAATTTTCGATGTGCTAAAAATAATGAATTAATAATTAATTCTAATTCTTATAAAAATCTAATAAAATGTCTCATTTATTTTACAGATCAACCTACACAGATGGCACAGCGAAGTTCAAGTGTATGTCGGTGCATTTCAACATTTACTCGGCAAACAGAAGCGTTTCGAACGAAAACGCAATGAGGGTAACGCAAAATCGACCGAATTGAAAAACTTAATGGTCCTATCACGAAATGCTCTGTGCGAAATTGAAACTGCCATCAATAAAACATGGCAAGTAATGCCATCAATATTAACCAGAAATATGATGGACAAACGATTAACATTCCGGAACAATAATATTGGTCGGCATTCCGAAGAAATTGACGATTTGGATAATAAATTTACAAAGGTACGATTTCAAGAATATATCAATAGTATACATGCGGTTATGGAACGACCGGGAAAGAAAAGTTTAAGACGTTTTAAGAATAAGAAAAGTTTAAAAAATGGACACAAAAAAACGACACCACGTCCGAAACCAACGAAAGCATTACGCAAAAATCAAAAACGACGAAATAATCTTCGAAAAAGTCTTGAAAGATTACCTATTAATTAAAAGGAAAAATTTAAAAAAAAAAATATTTATTTTAGGTAAGATACTTAATAAGAAAATAGAGAAAGAATAAAAAATAATAGCTGTGATATATGTGCTAAGTATTTAAAATACCAAATATTATAAATGAATACTTAACGTATTTATTTTTCAATTGTATATAACTAGAATTATCTTAATTTTTAATATGTTAATTTAAAAAAAAAAAAAAACATGATATTTTACATACATAGGTACATATAAAACAAAACTAAGTAACTTTTAATTGAAACTTAAAATAATTCCATTTAAAAATAGTTCCTATCTCTCTGATATCATTAAAAAAAACTACTGAACTTCAGTTTTTTTTTTATAAATATATTTTAGGACGATTTTTTAAACGAAAATAACATTTTTATTTAAGACACGACAATTTTTAACTTTTAGTTCAATTTTATTTGTAAATATTTATTTATTTCTTTTAAATCCATGTCATTAGTGTTTAAGATATTTTTCTATTTGTATCATATTTATTGCATTTTCTCAATTTCATCTTCGTTTTAATGTAATTTATTTTATACTTAATTAGTATTTAAGAACATTTTATATATACACACAGATCAAAATTACTTAATATAAGTCAAATTTATTTTGATATTTTAAATTTGATTACTGTTTATCGATTTGAAAAATAATCGACTGAAGTTCAGTTTTTGTAAATTAATTAAATTGTTTTTTTTTTTTATTTTAGTAAATCGCATTTATCGTTCCATCATATTCAATACTCGAATAATAATTAGTTACAATTTTAAAATCTCTTAATTTGAATATTTGGAAATAAATCAAAATTTATTTGGGAACTCGATTAAAAAAAATAATTAATAATTAAAAACTGAACATAGCAAAAATATTTTTTGAAACAAATAAACTATCTCTGCCTACTCAAATATATATATTTTCTATGCTAATTATCTATATTTATGACAAAAACAACGAAATATTTAATAGTTTTAAAGGACAACAAAATCGTCAACAATTTACGATGATTTTAAGTGATTAAGCAGAAAACAACAATTAGTTTTATAGCAAATGCATAAAGTATTGTTTATAATAAAATATTTTTTATTGAAAATATTATTTGTATTTATTATTTACTTGTATTTACTTATCAGGAGCTTTTACGAACACCAACAGATATTTTTAGGGAAATTTACTTTACCTTTTTATTTTCATTCATCATTAACAATTATTCAATATGACGCAATCGCTGTAGCCTCTGTAGCCACACCATTCATCAGATGATTTCGTTTTCCAAAGGAAGTAAATGTTCCACCGAAAAGATTAACCATTTATTTATATCGGCTCCATCATTCACTACACATTGAGTCACTTATGGATATTTTATATCACATTTGCGTTATATGGCAACACTATAAAAATATAAAAAAAAAAATTTCGAAAAAGCAAAACCAGCACTGTCCAATGAATCCAATTAAATTACCCATGTTTTGAAATAATGATCGTAATTTTTTCTTTTTTTGTAATTAAAATTACATTTATGAAAAACTTGTTCTAACAGTGTAACACTTCTTATCAAAAACGCAAACCATTTTTTTTTTAAATTCGTACAAGCTTTCGAATGAGTAAGGTAAGTAGATTTAAATTTATCACAAACTCTTCACATTTATTTTATAGTATAAAAATATTTTGTAAGATGGCACTGTAATAAGTAACAATATTATATTGTTATGCGAGAGCGGAAGGGAACTTTAAAATTATATTAATATTATTATATTATTGTTTACAGCGGTAAAATATTAATAAATTTTTTTTTAAAAATTCGGACCTTCTCGTTCTAAAACTAATTTGATCTGAAGAATTTAGTCTTCGGAGCTTTTATTTATGCACATTCTTTGAGTCTTTCATGTTTATTACGAATTTTTGAAGAAATTAAGTAGAGTTTTAATTGGTTGTATGTTACCTGTTTCCAGAATAGAAACTAAGGTTCTAGGACCAAATCCGTTTGTTCGTTTACCGGATACTAATAGTGTCATAATTTCCACCAGAATGCTAGTGAATTTCTTCAAGCAAAGTCTTTATTGATATCAATGTTGTGGTCGCTAAACATATATAAAAAATCAGGAATTAAATTCTGAATGCAAACGAAATATCAAATAACTCACACGTATAGTATACAAGTTTGTCATTACAAACATGTAATTTTTAATGTTGAACGTAGTCACATGATAATATAAGATGCTGAATATGTGCTGAACTGTAATTTTATTGACATTCGACATTACGACACCTCTAGTTATGGTAAAAAGTGATATAAATATGAAATTTGATATAAATGGAAGTAGGAAATCCAATACCGGGATACCGGTCAATTTTGTCCGGTATTAAATACCGGTATTTGAATTAAAGTAATATTTTATTCGAAGACAAAAATAAATTTAGCATTGTATGCATTTTAGTATTAATTTAGGCGATAATAGTTCAATACAGTGGTGCTGGTGCCTACCTGAAGTATTTCAATTAGTTATCGCTATTTTGCGCCAAAATAAAAGCGCTATGTGAAAATGTTCGAGTTTTTTTTTTATTTTTCTGTATCTTTTTGAATTTTTAATTAACTCCAAATATACAAAATGTGTTATTTCAAATATTGAGCTTAAAATTTAGAAAAAAGTTCTGTGGTGAGAAAAAAAAATAGGCGGGAAAAAGCGCTATGTAGAGTTTTTTTAAATAAAAAGGCGATTATTCTTTTAAATCGTAAAACATTTTTATAAAATAAATGATGATGACATCAAATTTATTCAATTAACAAATTTAATAGGTAATATTGTCATTTTATTATGTTTTTTGAAACTTTAAAATCAGACTGCATCCATGAAATTGTAACTTTTTTATAGTTTCTTTTATATATATTATTAGAAAGGACTTTTCTCATATTCCTTCCTTTCCGTACGTTCCCACGTATCCTAAGTAAATTGTTTAAAAAAGTGTAATTCAAATAATTTCTTTGATTACCGGTTTTAATATCGGTATCCCGGTATTATACTTTTATAATTCCGAAATACCGGTATTGATTTTTCGTCCGGTAGGATTCCCTAGATGGAAGTAAGTATTTTAATTTTATGTGTATTATTATAATGTAAATCTATTTTACCGATCGCGTATGTCACATACACAAACGAAAGCTGTTGTTCAGCAGTTATTTTGAATTTTCGATATCTGATGGCGATTAGAATTCAATTTTAATTTTTGCATTAATATGGGTTTTATGTTGTTTGGGATAAATTTACCTACATATTTGTTTGTTATATTATTTTTTAATAAGCTAAAATACACTTTAAACAAATATAAGATGATGAATTTTATGTTAAATATTAGAGTATATATGTATATGTATGTAGGGTACCGGCCCACCAAACTACAGGTAGTCCTCGACTTACGACCGAGATAGGTTCCTAGACATTCGTCGTAAGTCGATTTTTATTTAAAAAAACAACAAAAAATAATAAAATCCAAATTAAGTACAATCGGAAGTGTAAACCACATACAATATGTATAATTAGCGTGGTTTAAAAATACATGGCAAAAAAAATTTTCATGTTAGAGGGTCTCAATACCCCCATTTGTTTCAAAATTTAAAAAAAGTATGTACGTATTTCTGGTTTTTCAAAATTTTGATTTTAAATGGTACCTATAGCCTACACTTCTACAGAGATCTGAAGTTTCACATGTAACATGTATGGGGAAAAATCACTTTTTGAGATTTTTTGAATAATAATTTAGGGTTACGAAAATTCTTGCATTAAACAATAGAAGTAATAGATCATAGAAGTGTGAATATTTTCCATTTTCCATATAAAAAATTTAAAATTGCATTTTTTTTTGTTATAGTGTTGCTTTTTATTACAACAATCGATTATGTTGGTCATTTTATATTTTAGGAATGGATTACTAAAATTATTCAGTAACTAGACAGTAATTTTCATTTATTTAAATAAATTCAAGTCTCCATCGGCACCATTTACAATTAAAATATTGAAGAACCAAAAAATACGTACTTTTTTCGGATTTATTAAAAAATTAAATTTAAAAAAATTAAAATTAAAAGATCATAAGTGCGAACCGTCGTAAGTCGAGGACTACCTGTATTTTTAAATAAAATTGGCCCCATCCACCTACAAAGAAGTTGGACAGCGCTGACCTAGATGATGAATAAAATAAGCCAAGTTAGCTTACTATTTATCATTAATTTTGGGTAGGTAAGATCTCATCCTATATTAAAATAAAACCAAATTTTGTTCAGTTTGCTAGCGAAGCGACCACATTTGTTTTATAAATTTCGAAACGTTATTATTGCAGAACCGTTGGTTCAATATTTATAAAACAGTTGCAAATTGAAAGGTTTCAAGGGACGTTTCAAAGGATCACTGATATCTATGAAGACTAGAAAATATATCTCGATATAACTTTTTCCAATATTTTCGCGATTTATTGACAATACTTTCATTAAAATTTATAAACTCTAAAATAATGTACTTGTATTTTATACACACACATATTTCCGCATTGCCGCTAATACTTTAGGTATACATTATGATAAAAATGAATAAATTAAATAAATATTCACTGATTTAAACATCTCATAAATAGTAGAGATTCCAGGTGACCTTACATGTTTATTAAGACCTGAGAGACAAAGACAAATAACAATGGATTATTAACTTTCAAATATTTTTTAATTCAAAGACAGTTTTTGTTAATTTTAATATTGACAACACATATCATAAAATAGAATTTTATTAACAATTTAAAATATACTTACGTTGCATTGCAGAACTCTATAAAAGTGTGAATTTACAATTATAAATTCATTTTAATAACCGAATCAAATAAACCATAATTTATATATTGTTAACATTGTTAACATCGTCTTCGACCATTTCAATATCAAATCTATATATGTATGATCGATCTACAATACATACATATTTTTATATATATTATGATGCAAGGAAATAATAATTTTTATTCAATATAAATGGCTTCAATATAATAATTTATTGTCAAAACCTTGCACTGGTGCATGATCGTGATTTGATCAAATGTTATAATTAAATTCCTTATTTTATTATACTAATTAACTTGAATAATATACTGAGATAGGCAGTAATATTAATTTATTTAAGAAACATCTAATTTACGTTAACAAAACGACGCGACAATTAATGTTCAACATATTAATGCAGAATACATAAATTCAATAGACGCAATTCCCATAAGTGTAATTATTCTGAAGATAGTAAAAATATTCAAAGTGACAGCGAATATGTTTTTACAAGGTTAAGTGCACTCCCCGTCTTTTGTTAAATAATATAAATTTAAAAACACTTTATAAATACATAAATATTATTAAATGGTTTTTGCTTCAGTAAGTTTTATGATTTAGGTAAATTTGAGGTTTAGTTAAGGTTATGGCTAATGCTTAAAAAATATATTGTAATAAAACTGGTAAAATGACCTCCAATTGACACTCCTTAATGTAGAACCCGATGAAAATGCTCCATTTTGACTCAAAACATAATCGGCTTTCTGTTCCAAATAATCAAATTAAATGAAATGCAATTGAGAACTAGGTACTAGTGATGGGAGTTGGAAAATTAAATTATTAATGATATGGATAACAAGTCTTTGAGAATATTCTAAAATTTCTAGGAATTTATGTGCATGGCGCACCATTTCAGATAATTTCAGTAATACATATTTATATACTCAAGAAGTAACCTTAAAAATTAGTCTTTCGTTTTGCATGCATTTTAGTCAAAGATAAACAATAATCATCCATACAAACAATGAAAAATCAGCAGAAGAAAAATATGACAAATTTAGATATGCAAAAGATACGAAAAGATATGATTGGAAACATCATGTTTATTGTTTTTCCTTATGTATGCAAATTAGATGCTTGTTGAAGTTAAAAAAAAATGGATCAAAATATATATATGGTGTTGTTAGCGATGGAAAATCTTCAAAGTTTCCAGAAATTTCTGGAAAATTCTAAAATGATTTGTTCTTAGGGATTCCCATAGAATGGGGTTGGCGTGATTACACTCCTCTGTAGATCTTGAGAGCGGAGCCCCGTCTGGAAAATTGCTGATTTGCAAATTGTAACAAAACAAAAATTCAGAAGATGAACACAACCGTTCCCGCCCCTCTTCCGGAAATTGTGAAATTACAATTTTTCCAAATATTTCTGAAAATTTCTGGTCAGACATTTATGCTTCCCATCCCTAGGTTTTAGCTAAAGCCCAAACATTTTAATCGAAAATAACAAATTAGAGATCTATATATGAAAGATTTTCGTGAGGAGGAAAATTATTTAAAAAAAAATCAAAAATTTCGAAAACACCTAAAAAGAAAAATTATAATTAATAAGTCTAGTTCATGATTTCAAAACATGTTGATGTTAAGAATTTGAATTTTAAATTGAAATTGAAAAGTGTCTGCGATCAATAATGCAAAACTTTTTGTGCGATTTTTTTATAAAATTTAATTAAAAAAATTAACTTAAATGTATTATCTAATAGAGCAAAAAATTAAAAAATCGTAGGACGGAAAAATATGAGAAAGAGATCTCTTTTTTTTGTCCACTTAACTATCGAGACTCTCAGAAAAATTTGTACAAAAAAAAACATATTTCATTGATCAAATGGTATTTGAAAGTATAACCGAAAATCATAGGTAATTATTCTCAACGCTATAACTCTTTAACATTTCGCGACAAAATGGCAAAATTATATCACCAAACTAGCCAAAAAATACTCATTCGAACATCGAACTTCATTACTTAATGGCAACACAATCGTCTCGTAACCAATAATTTATTGACTGCCTGCAGTAGTAAAGTGAATTCTTTAAAATTACTTTAAAATTAGTCAAAAGCTTTTAGTTTCCCATTCACATGTAAGTGACGTAAAAACAATAAAATTTGGTAAATTATTTTGTGACTTGAGACATTGACATCACAACATTTTTTTTTTTACGCAATTTTACTTAAAAATTCAAAATTCTTGTTTTACTTTTAAAGTAAATTGCCATCAGATAGAGATATCAGTTGTGACCTATCTGTCTTTCAAAAAAAACACCTTCGCCCATAGGTATCGACAATTTGTATACAGAAAAAAAACAAGATGTTTGTAAATTAGCAGCGCCCCAGCATCAGTTGTTAAAATCGTTGTATGTGTATCTTACAAGTCCATTAGCCTTTTGACATGAAAAAAAAACTGCTTTGATTATATCACTTTGGGTTAAACAGCCGTACTATGCTTGCTGACAAATTGTTAGAGAAAGCCCATTCCCATCAATTACTCAGTCGTTGGTTTTATCTACATACTTACATACATAGATGTTATATAGATATGGATATGTTGTACGATGTACGCAAAAATTTTATTTGTGTGATTTATTAGGACTATAATAAAATTAATAAATTACTTTATTCATAACTATTATTACGATTATTATATAATAGTGATGATTATAAACATATTACTTGTATAGTGTGCCGTGTCGAGTGTCGTACATACAAGCAGGCCCAAGTTCTTGTCATATTATAAATCAAGTGGCATATTATTTGAAAATCAAGGCATGAAACAAGGCATAAAAAAGGCTTGGCCCACACAAAAACCATTAATTATATTTTCTGATATTATATTCCATTTTGTTAGTCATTGTTTTTCATATCACAATTATGGACGCAATGGGGAAACACCTACGAAAAATTGAAATCATGATTTTTCCATATAACTTAACCTTCGACAAGATACATAGATATAAGGAAGGATTCAAACAATTGAATATAGCAACCATTCATTAAGTTTAACTATGTCATTACCTATTTAATTTGATGCACGTACATTATTACAGAAAATATACTTCATATCGAAAACATTTTTAAGCTAATTAAATTTTCTTTATCATATCTGTTCAAAGAGACGCTCGAATATGGTGTGATTCAGGGGCGGCTCTTCCATATATGCGAATTAGGCGGCCGCCTAGGGACTGTCTGATTAAGCTGATAAACCTGGGCAGAACCAACAAAGTAACTCTTTTTTGGATGCCAGGACACGAAGGCATCGCGGGCAATGAAACCGCGGACACTCTCGCAAAAGAATGCGCTGCAGCCACTTCCATCGGTCCAGAACCATTCTGTGAAATATCAAAAGGCACAATCGGAAGGACGACAATAGACTGGGAAAAGGACGAAAAGCGGTCCAACTGGAAAAAAAATTCTCCATAAAATCGGCAATATACCTGACCCCTCATGCCACTTTTATCTCAAAGAGGACAAAACGATGGAACACATATTTTTCAAATGTCCGGTCTTGGCCCATAAGAGGCTTCATTCACCTAAGAAGCTACATTCTGACTCCAAACGGAATCCGACAGAACGATCCCTCGCGGGTGCTGGAATTCATTAATACCACCTCGCTAAAAGATGACATTTAAACATTAGTAGGGGCATCTACAATGGATGTTTAAGGTCTCCGTGGTGAAGGGTCAACATCCCTACAGCTCCCTCCTATCCTAACCTAACCTAATAAAAAATAAATATGCCTAAAACACAATGCGGTGAAGGGTCATAGGGTATAGCTCCTTCCTAACCTAACCTAATAAAAAATAAATATGCCTACAACACAATGTTTCAGTTGGCTTTCTTTAAGTTAGACGCTTCATACAAATTTGCCTAACGCGCTCGGCTTTGACAACATTTCTTGAGCCGCCCCTGATGTGATTAAGACCCTGCAGCTTACTGTCACAAGACAACTAACTGTCTCTAAGATATGTATCAAGTAGCAAATCATCGATTAACTAATAGTATTTTTATTCATTTCTGTATTCAATCAAAGAAAAATTAATTTTATTTGCTCAAAACTAATATTAAAAATTATCAGAACACCGTAAGTTTAAATGGAATTGATGAATAAATCTTACCAAATGTTGTCTCTAAATAATCTTCATAGACATTAATAATTTCTGTCGCCAACATTTTCTATATTTATGTATAATATTAACGAAGATTTATTGCCAAACGATACCTCACAAGTCATACAACGAAGTAAAATTAAATTATAGACATCTTGCATCATATCTCACATATTAAAATAATAATAATAAAAAAAAAAATAAACGCATCATCACAATTTTAATTTCATATAAATTACCAGAAAATACTTATTTTAAAACGTACATATGTATTTTGTACTGAACAATGTACCTACACTTGTACGTACATACAATATACAGTAGATTATAGACATTCTTCCTGGATGTTTATTGCTTGCTACATTTGCATTCTTTACAATAATTTAAATAATTTACGTTCTCCTCTAATTTATTATTTACTGCACGCTTTTTATACAGTATATATCTATGCAACAGTTTAAAGTTTATTTTATATTAATAATAATGATGATTTGTTGTACTGTAATTAGATATGATTTACAAAAACTAATTATCTTTAACACTATTTGTATGCAATAATAATAAATACTGGGTGGCAAAACATTAAAGATAAGCGAACAACGGCGAGCTTTTCTGTTCTACAGTGTACCTAACTATACCACTGTATATACCTAACTATGTCATCAAAAGAATTAAAACAAAACAATTAATAAAATAATTAGGGGGAACTGTTCGATAATAAAACACCACGAACAATGAAACAGTAACATTATCTCGATCCTTTTTTTTTAAGTTTCCAATAATATTGAAAGATACGAACCCTTGAACTATTTAAATAAAAAAACTTACGTCATTTTGATGGAAGAAAATGAAAAAAAAGGCTGCTAAGTAAAGCTACAGGGTTTCCACACAAAACTACTCTTCCCTTCATTTTTCCCCCCCCCCCCCCCCCCTCTCCCCCCCCCCCCCACCCCCACCCCCCCCCCCCCCCCCCCCC